>OY829545.1:29620398-29895411 GCA_963691705.1 Viola odorata | reverse complement strand
TATTACTTTTCTTGCTCCCGATTTGTTTTATATTTCTTGCCCTGGAATATATCTTACTTTTATGCCCTAGATAGTTACTTTACAATTCTGTTTTGTTAGCTCTCATACTCTGCGTCGATTAATTTATTAGTCGACATAAACCACCCAGTGCTACTTGTTCTTAGTCTGCTGTGTTGTCCTTATCATACATATTTATCAACGTTTTATTCCTTCAATCTCTGTGGTTCGACCCTGTCTTGCCCTGTACACATTAATTTGTGCATCTAGGCACCAAGAAAATATTAGTATATTTGAGTGACGATCAAAGATCCTCACGCTAGTCATCGAAGGCCTCTTTCCGTCCTAGTGAGCTCGTGATCAAGAGGTAGTAGGTCGGGTGCAGATCTCCTGGTCATACAAACAAGAAAAATAAATCAGTCCTGAAACAATCCCCGGCAACGGCGCCAATTTGATCGTCAGTCAAATATAATTTATAATGCCTGAAAATATGTGCACAATTGATAATGTGTACAGTGGTAGTCAGGGTTGAACATAGGAATTGGGAGAGACTAATTCAAGGTCTTGAATGAAAACACAGAACAAAAACACAAAAACGTAACACACGGGGGGGGGGGGGGGGGGGGGGGGGGTTTACTTGACTAAACAGGTTAGCCAAGAGAGAGTTTGAGCTAACAATTCTAACTATGAAAGCAGTAATCGGGATCTCGAGTCATCAGTTCGGGGTCCCGAAGGGTAAAATATAGCAAATCAGTGAGCAAAGTCAGAATAATAAAACATAGGGATAAATAAACACAATAAGTCAGATAAAGAAGGATCTTAGCAAAAGGTATTCTTAGGTTGCATTCGGGGGCCCGATCGTCATCAGCATAAAAATATTCTACTCATGCAATCATAGTAGTGACATAGGGACCAGATTCCTCGGATATCCCCTACTTTTCTCTTAAGAGAAACTACCCCTCATTTCCACATATGAGGTAGTCTTGAGAGCCCGCCATCCCTCCAGGCACGAATGTGGGAGGGTCATATTCAGACTGCCCATAAAGATAAGAAAAGACACAGCTGCAGCTAAAGATCCCTCAGTTTGTCAGGCTCGTGACCCCGCTCCAATCAATTACTCACCCTAGCTAGTCGAGACCAGTTCAGCGCAGCTACTACTAGATAGATGTCTACTTGTTCCTTGCAACTTTCCTTCCGTATTTATCACATAGATGACAGCATTCACTCATAGAAATTATCAGTTGATCAAGCCTCTAATTACCACAAGTGAAAATGTAATTAAAATGATGAGCAATTAAATATGGCAGCAAGAATATATTAAGCACGTTTAGGCCTCGAATCTGCCCTTACAACCCATTGAATTACCTTTGCTAAGAACTAAAGATTTAGCTGCTCATGCTTGAAGGTAAATAAATAATAATTAAAGAGAGCATAACAAGTAAAGAAATAGATTAAGGGAAGAAAACTTGATTACTAAACCGAAAACATTTCAAGCCCGGCAGCAAGGGAGAAGATTGCTAACAAGAACTAGAGAGAAGTCTAAGAAACTAATTCTAATAATTATGAAAACTATATTATGTGGTAAGAGATGTCCTAAACTACTCCTTGGATGCTCCTTATAAGCTAGAACTCTAAGCACAAAATATCTTCAGCCATAACTAGGGACAAAATGCATTTAAGGAAAGCCTATCACAAAGCAACCATGCTCCCTAAAGCATAAAGCTGAAAAGCACAAAGCTAGTTTCTTGGTCTGATTTGTCCAGCTTTGGCAGATCTGGATTGGGCTCAAGGTCTGGAACGGTCAGAGGGTAGGTATTTTGTGATCAGTGCAGAAATTTCAGAGAAATGTTAGAGGGATCATATGGAAGCTTTGGCAAGAGGACACGTGGAAACGTTGTTCTTCGCCCTTCGGGGGCCCGAATGGAGAATCCTATTCGGGACCTTGAATGCTATTCTGGAGTCGGGAGCTCGACTTTGGTCTTGAAGCTCGAATTCGCACAAAATGCTCCTAAAACGTATCTTTTCAAAAACTCCCTTTTTAGGCCTAGATCTGCAATAGTAATGAAAACAAGGGTAAATTAGCAGAATCATGCCTTAAATTGGCGAGATAATTGAGAGAAAATCATGCATAAAAATATGCTATCAATATGCCATAGATTAAATACATGCTTTTAATTTGCTTAGTCGTTAGATAAATCTTGCGAATTAATTAGTTTTCGGTAATTATCATTTTTGTCATTTTTTTGAAATTAAACTCGGTACGGTTTAAACCGAGATTCGAGGTTCATACGGTCGGGAAGCCATCGAGGAGACGAACATCTCGGTAAGAAGGTTTTTCATTTCGGCCACGGTTGGCCGGACCTTGGTAGCCGGCAGTAGTGTCGGCGACACAAGGAAGAAGAGAATGAATAGTGGCATGCGGGCTTGGCACACGTAAGAGAAGAAGGAAAGGTGATGGGCTTGGCCCATCACCATTCTTTTTTTATTTCCATGGGCCAGGAACTATTCCTAGCCCATTTCTTTTGTTTTTCAAATTGGGCCCAGGCCATTTTCATTCTTTCCAGGATCTTGGATCGGGTTTTTCGTAAAATATTCGTATGTTTCGTATGACTATTTTTTTTCTTACTGTCGCTTTAAATTTTTTTACCTATCAACTGTTTAAACTCTTCGCACTTTAATTTTTCATAATTTACTTTCTGCAATTTAAATTCAGTCATTTAATTTACCTCCTATTTGGTCGGTCGCATTTTTAATTCTCGCAAATCATCAACTGTTTAATTTTCTGCAAATCATCAACTGTTTAATTTTCTACAATATTTAATTTTCTGCAATATCAACTATTTAATTTTCTGCAAATCATTAATTGTTTAGTTTCTGCAAATCATCAACTATTTAATTTTTGCAAATCGTCAACTACTTAATTTCCTGCAAATATGAAATGGTTAATTTTTCGTCAAATCATCATTTAAATTTTTATATGCATCAAATCATCATTTAAATTTCTCGCACTTATCAAATCATCATTTAATTTCTCACATGCACTATCATCATTTAAATTTTCCCGCACTTTTCAAATCATCATTTAAATTTTCGTATGTGTCAAATCACCATTTTTTCTTCGTACTCGTCAAACCATTGTTTAATTTTTCGCTGTTTATTTAAATTCTCACATCCATAAACTGCTTATTTATTTTTCGAGCTATCACTAATACTCTTATTTTGTAGGTTTAAAATTCAAGCGAAGTACGCCTTTCTTTCCCTTTTATTTATTCAACATTTTTCCGTAAATATTAATCGCACGCATGATATATAGAATTGCTAGAATTAAAATCAACCCACACGAACAACCTGTTTAAAGACTTGCTTAAAATGCCATGTTTGTTTGATTTTAAATTCCGCTTATATTGACTGCATGTACTTGGTGGCTTCGATCCCACATCAGTTTATCATTTCAAAACCTCTCATTTAAATTTGTACCTTGTTAAGCTATCCATGATAGAATCACATAGTATTTAATTTAATCATGCATAGTCCGATGATGAAATAGAGGGCGCTCATTCGGTCTTACGGAAAATTCAGTCCCATCACGCTACGGTCAGGAATAATCGATCGGTCTTGAAAACGGTAACCCCGTCTGAAAAGATTTTTAAAACGGTAACCCCGTCTGAAAAGATTTTTAAAACGGCAACCCCGTCTAACGATTAATTATTTCGGAACGGTCTCGATCATGGAAAAGACCAAAGTGACGATTCCTCTAAGGACTCTCTTATCAACCGGTAACCATTTTCGGATGTGACTCGGGTGCCTAACACCTTCCCGAGTCCATAATACGACACCGAACCTTTGTCTTGGGTTTAGACCCTCTTTTTTTGTGCCTTTAGTTTTTATTTATTTTATTTTTTATGCCATGACGATTAGGTTCCCTAAGCCTAGAGATAAAATTAGGGTGGCGACTTCATTGCATGTTGCGAGGCGTCCTTTTACGCCGAGCATCGTAAGGTCTCAGATTCGTCGTATACTCGCGAATACTTTTGTTATTTTCGGGCGCGACAGTTTGGCGACTTCACTGGGGAGTTTTAGGGTCGGAGTCGGTTTTATTTTTTAAGAGGTGTTTATTTGTCTATTTACCCGCTTTGATAAATTGCTGGTTTGTTTATTTATTCGTTTTGATATCAATTGTCATATGCATTTCATAGTGCCCTACACCCCGGGGAAAATTACCAAATTAGGAGGTAGTAGTGATGCCCTAGGACACATGTCCTGGGTAGTGTTCACCAATCCCAACTCGGATGAACCCCTAAAGATAGTCGAAAGGTTACATGATTTCGCAAGGAATCGGAACACTAGACGACACTTTAGGGACCTTTTCATGGTATCATCCGGTAACCGTTCAAGCCAGTTAGAAAAGTCAGAATCAGAGCCCCAGCACATGCATCATGATCATAACTGCTTTGTCATGGCTCTATTTAACTTGTTACCATGATTTCCATTTTTTGCAATTTTTCTTTTATACGAACTGTAAATTTCTTGCACGCACAGGTTATTTTGGCACTTAAAATTTCTGCCCCAACAGGACCCATTTTTCTCATTCAAAATATCGGCACCTACACTTCTTTTATGCGTTGTTTTTTCATCCCCCCCAAAAGTATCAAGTGAAAAAGTGGCTGAAAGATTGAATAAGCAGCGCGGAGGCCTTGGAGTTGCACATCCCATGCATGTTTATCGCTTATGTTTATTGATCAGATTCGGACTTCTAGGGGATCGAGGGTGAGGACTATGGCCGCTCTGAGTCACTGTAGTCGTCGTCTGGTGTACCTGCAAAGCGCCCGAGGGGGGCTCCGGCGTAGACACTCTGATGCTTAAGTCAGTATGGCAGTTCCAAATGGCAGGGGTTCAACTAGCAATCATAGGCTTACCTCTCATCTAGAATGGTGGGTGTCGCGCCCCCGAAAATAAAAATTTCGCGAGTGTGCAACGAAATTTGGGACCTTACAATGCTTAGCGTAAACAGACGCCTCGCAACATGCAATGAAGTCGTCACCCTAATTTGGTTGCTAGGTTTAAGGCACAAAAAAGGGGTCTGGACCCCAGACAAAAGGTTCGGGGTTTTATTATGGTCTCGGGAAGGTGTTAGGCACCCGAGTCACATCCAAAAATGATTACCGGTTGATGAGAGAGGTGTTTAAAAGGTGTTTTGATAAATGCGTTTTGTTTTGAAAAGGGGGCCCTCAGAGGAATCGTCACTTTAGTCTTTTTATGATCGCGACGTTCAGAAATAATTAATCGTTGAACGGGGTTATTGTTTATCAAGATCGATTGATTATTCTTGAACGTAACGTGATGGGACTGAATTTTCTGTAAGACTGAATAAGCGCCCTCTATGTCATCATTGGGCCATGCATGATTAAATTAGTTACTACGTGATCCTACCATGGATTGCTAACAGAGTACAAATTTAAATGATAGATTTTGAAGTGGAAAAACTGATGTGGGATCGAAAGTCCCCATGTACATGCAGTCAATATATGCGAGAATTTAAAATCACATGAGCATGACATTTTAAGCAACTCTTTAAACACGTTGTTCATGTGGGTTGATTTTAGTTCTAGCAGTTCTATATATCATGCGTACGATTGATATTTACAAAAAGCGTTGAATAAATAAAAAGGAATCGAAAGGCGTACTTTCGAGCGAAGCTCGAAATTAAAACCTACAAAGTGAGAGTGTTAGCGATAGCTCGAGAAATCGATAAGCAATTCTACGAGTGCGAAAATTTAAATGACAGTTCATTGTATGCGAGAAATGATGGATTGACGCATACGAGAATTAAATGCTGAGTTTGATAAGTGCAGGAAAATAAATGATGACAGTTGATTGCATGTGAGAAATGATGGATTTAACGCATACAGAATTTAAATGCTGAGTTGATTGCATGCCAAAAATGATGGATTTAACGCATACGAAATTTAAATGCTGAGTTGATTGCATGCGACAAATGATGGATTTAACGCATACGAAATTTAAAGTAACGCATACGAAACTTAAATGCAGAGTAGATTGCATGGGAAAAATGATTGATTTGACGCATACAAAAATTTAAATGCAGAGCTGATTGCATGCGAAAAATGATGGATTTAACGCATACAAGAATTAAATGCTGAGTTGATTGCATGCGAAAAATGATGGATTTAACGCATACGAAATTTAAATGCGGAGTTGATTGCATGCGAAAAATGATGGATTTAACGCATACGAAATTTAAATGCAGAGTTGATTGCATGCGAAAAATGATTGATTTGACGCATACGAAAATTAAATGTTGTTTTGACAAGTGCAGAAAAATTGATTGTAGTTGACGATTCACAAGGGATTTAAAACAGTTTGATAATTTGCAGAAAGTAAACAGTTGATATTTGCGGAAGGATTTCCAGTTGTATGATAAGTGTGGAAATTAAAACAGTTGATGTTTGCAGAAAATAAACAGTTGATGTTGCGGAAGAATTTCCAGCAGTTTGCGAAAAATTAAAGCAGTTGGTATTTGCAAGAATTAAAACAATTGATATTTGCAGAAAATAAACAGTTGGATATTTGCGGAAGATTTCCAGCAGTTTGCGGAAAATTAAAGCAGGTGATATTTGCAGAAAGTAAAACAGTTGATATTGCGGAAAATAAAGCAATTGATATTTGCAGAAAATAAAACAATTGATATTTGCAGAAAATAAAACAATTGATATTGCGGAAGAATTTCCAGCAGCTTGCGAAAAATTAAAGCAATTGATATTTGCAAGAATTAAAATGCGACCGACTATGTAGGCGGTAAAATGAATAATTGAATTTAAATTGCCGAAAGTAAATTGCGGAAATTTAAAGTGCGAATAATTTAAACAGTTGATAAGTATAGAAAATTAAAAGTTGATAGCACGAAAAATAATCATATGAAGCATACGCATTATTTTTACGAAAAAGCGTGATCCGAGGTTTCGGAAAGAATTAAAAATGGGCTGGGCCCAATTGAAAAATGAAAAGAAACTGAATTGGGCCAGGAATAGTTCCTGGCCTAAGGAAATTATTTAAACGGTGATGGGCCAAGCCCATCACCCATGCACATGTGAACAGTGCTGAAACATGGCACTGTTCATCTTCTTCCTTGGTCGCCGGCGCTACTGCCGGCAGCCAAGGTCCGGCTAGCCTTGTCTGTTTCTTGTGATTTTCGTACCGAGACGCATTTCTCCTCGACGGCGTCTAGACCGTACGAAGCTCGAATTTTATTTCAAAACACACTGAGTTTAATTTCGAGAAAACGACAAAACCGTTAATTATCGAAAACTAATTAATTCACACAATCTAGCTAACTATTTTTAAAATTGAAAACGCGTATTTAATCTACATAATGTATGTGAAGTAATGGCATAAAAGAAAGTAATTTATTTGCTCAAGAACAAGCTAAACGAAATTAAAGGAAAAACTTGCTCAAAAACCGAAAATGAGCTAGAGAGAGAAAGCTCACGTTTTAAACTTTGAACTGGGCGATTGTCGCTCTAAATGAGTAAGCTGATCAAGAGGGAGAGAGAGCAAGTTTTTCTTGCTGAATTGGTGCCCGAAATACGTTGAGAGAGGGCTTGTATTTATAGCCCGAAGTCGCGTGGCTCTTGGAGGCCGTGGCTGCGCGTGATGGCTGCTTGTCGCGATGGAGGAGCTACGGTCGTGAGGTGGCTGGTCTAGGTCGAGGGTGATGATGATCGACGGGACAGGAAACGGTTAGGACACGACGGGAGCAGGCTGCTTGGTGGCCTGCTCCGCTGCTGGTTCGTGCGTACGACGCATGTGCACCATGCAATTAAAATAGTCAACTGTTGATTTGGTTGACTTTTCATGGTTGACCAGACCAACGGTTGAGATCAAAGGCGCTTTTAGTCTTATTTAAATGGCCTCGAGCCGAGTCCTACGAGCAATCGTTCAGACTTTTCAAACCGACAGTACCTGCGCTTAGAGAAAAATACGACGAGTCTAACCGTCTACAGCGAATGACTAGAATTTTTCGTTTTGCGAGTTTATTTTCTCGTTCAAAAGCGTGAAACGCGCGAATGGAAAAATAAAAATGTTACGTCGAAAATTACACGAAACGCTGTAGACCGTTGCGAGCAGAAAAAAAGCTAGCAACTAGTTGATGGAACACATTTCAAAGTCAAGCTATTGTCCGAGCAAACTTACTCGGGTCCAATAAAAGCTCGAACGAAAATAATAATAAAATAATAAAAATACTAAAAAATGCGCTAAAATATTAAAAATCCTAAAATTCATGTGATGACCTAAAACGAAGAAAAAACTAGCAAATGGCTGCCGGATAATTAAAAATGTGATTTTTAAGGCTAAAAATAATATTGATAATAATAATGAAAATACGTGCCAAAAAATTAAAAATGCGATTTCGAAAGCTGATGATGCTAACGATGATGCTAAAATGCAACGAAGCACCTAAAAATTCTAGCGACAGTAAATCAACTGAAATGACTGTAAATTAACTAAATAACAGAAATGCTAAAATTAAGTAAAAATGGCGTCAAAATTCGGGTATCAACAGTTGCCCCCTCTTTACTGTCTTATCGAAGGATTTGATTAGCAGTAAAGACGGTTGCCCCTACATATCCGAATTTTGGCAACACAACAGGTCTTACCTCAAGCTTACAGTGATGATGTCGCTCTGGGAGGAGGTATATTTGATGTCGCTCTAGGAGGAGGAGATTGATTGATGTTGCTCTGAGAGGAGGTAGTATTCGTTGAATGTCACTCTGGGAGGAGATATTGCTGTGGATGTCACTCTGGGAGGAGGTATTTTGTTGAATGTCACTCTGGGAGGAGATATTGCTGTGGACGCCACTCTGGGAGGAGGTATATTTTTGGATGTCACTCTGGGAGGAGATAGTCGATTGATGTCATTCATTGATGTCACTATGGGAGGAGATATATATTTTGTTGTCACTCTGGGAGGAGGTAGTTTGTTGAATGTCACTCTGGGAGGAGGTATGTTGATGTCACTCTGGGAGGAGATATACTTTTGATGGTGTTATTTGGTGATGAGGGAATTGATGCTGGCACTGGGGGAAAAAAAAGTGTTTACAAAATTGATGATGTTGTTCGTGGATGTCACTCTGGGAGGAGATGGTTGGTTGATGTCACTCTGGGAGGAGGTATGCTTTTGATGTCACTCTAGGAGGAGGTATGCTTTAAATTCTCGTCTGGGCGAGGCTATCGCATTGCTAGATGCTGGTATGAAAAATGAGGTTGCATGTCCGTGCGAGGCTATTGCTCTTCGGACGATGATGTGGAAATACGAAGGAAGGTCCGTGCGAGGCTATCGCTCTCCGGATGTCGACGTGGTGATGTGAATGAATGTCCATGCGAGGCTATCGCTCTACGGATGTTGACGTGGCAATGTAAATGAATGTCTGTGTGAGGCTATCGCTCTCCGGATATTGCCGTGGCAATGTGGATGAAGGTCCGTGCGAGGCTATCGCTCTCCGGATGGTGGTGCTGGAAATGTAGTTACACGACTGTGCGAGGCTATCGTTCTCCGGACGCTGGTGCTGAAGGTATAGTCACTCAAGGAGGAGTTATTTAGATATGCAGAAAAGTAGTCGCTCAAGGAGGAGTATTTTTAGATAGACAGAAAAGTAGTCGCTCAAATAGGAGTAATAATTATGCAGAAATGCAGAATTATGTAAATGAGAGTTGTAACGTACCTTCGCTCGGATATTGATTGACGGTAACATACCTTTGCCCTGATGTTGATTTGATATTTGGGGTGACTGTTTATGAATTTTCAAGATATGGTGTGGGGACGTGACCTGACACAACATTAACAGATGACATGTGCGGACGTGACCAGACACAATATTAACAAATGCGATGTGGGAACGTGACCCTTCAACGCTTAACAGACAACATGCGCAGACGTGACCAGACACAACCTTATCAGACGACTGTGCGGACGTGACCAGACACAACATTAAAAACACGATGTGGAGACGTGACCCTTCACAACGCTTAACAGACAACATGTGCGGACGTGACCAGACATGACATTAACAACACGATGTGGGGACGTGACCCTTTACAACGCTTAACAGACAACATGTGCAGACGTGACCAGACACAACATTATCAGACGACATGTGCGAACGTGACCAGACATGACATTGACAACACGATGTGGGTCGTGACCCTTTACAACGCTTAACAGACAACATGTGCGGACATGACCAGACATGACATTAACAACACGATATGGGGACGTGACCCTTTACAACGCTTAACAGACAATATGTGCGGACGTGACCAGACACAACATTATCAGGCGACATGTGCGGACGTGACCAGACATGACATTAACAACACGATGTGGGGACGTGACCCTTTACAACGCTTAACAGACAATATGTGCGGACGTGAACAGATACAACATTATTAGATGACATGTGCGGACGTGACCAAACATGACATTAACAACACGATGTGGGGACGTGACCCTTTACAACGCTTAACAAACAATATGTGCGGACGTCACCAGACACAACATTATCAGACGACATGTGCGGACGTGATTAGACATGACATTAACAACACGATGTGGGGACGTGACCCTTTACAACGCTTAACAGATAATATGTGCGGACATGACCAGACACAACATTATCAGACGACATGTGTGGACGTGACCAGACATGACATTAACAACACGATGTGGGGACGTGACCCTTTACAACGCTTAACAGACAATATGTGCGGACGTGACCAGACACAACATTATCAGATGACATATCCGGACGTGACCAGACATGACATTAACAACACGATGTGGGGACGTGACCCTTTACAACGCTTAACAGACAATATGTGCGGACGTGACCAGACACAACATTATCAGACGACATGTGCGGACGTGACCAAACATGACATTAACAACACAATGTGGGGACGTGACCCTTTACAACGCTTAACAGATAATATGTGCGGACGTGACCAGACATAACATTATCAGACGACATGTGCGGACGTGACCAGACATGACATTAACAACACGATGTGGGGACGTGACCCTTTACAACGCTTAACAGACAATATGTGCGGACGTGACCAGACACAACATTATCAGACGACATGTGTGGACGTGACCAGACATGACATTAACAACACGATGTGGGGACGTGACCTTTCACAACGCTTAACAGATGGTGTAAAAGGGAAAGCAAGTCTTACCTTGAACTTACCGTATGAACTGAGATGGAGAGTGGTCGACCGTAAGGGAACGTGATCTGCCACACGAAGTTGATTTGAATGTGAGGGAGCGTGATCCATCGCGCAAAGTTGATTTTGAATGTGAGGGAGCGTGATCCACCGCACGAAGTTGATTTTGGAGTGGTAACACACTCCATTGGATTTTGATGAAATCTAAGATGGTGAGGGCTTTACAACGATGTTGTCATCGAAGACCCATGGTTGAGGAGTGGTGATGTTCTCCATTCGATGTTTGATTGGATTTTGATGAAAATCCAAGGCGAGGGCTTTACAACGTTGTTGTCATCGAAGACCCGTGGTTGAGGTTTCACTGGAGCATATCTGTATCCTGCAAATTGAAAGGAAGCAAATACAAAGCAGTGACAGATGGAAAAAGGAGAGAGCAATTGACCTATGTGAGAAATATCAAATATTCCTACATTTAACCCATGGCTTGCCCCCAAGTTATTTTTTTTGGAATGAAAATTATTTCTTTATTTAAGAAAATAAATTCAAGCCTTTTTTCTCTTTTTTGGATAAAAATGTTCGTTCAGTTTTCGTTATATGAACATGATTGATTCAAGTCTAGATAATGTCTACGTCTTGTTCGAGAAATAACGACCTCAAGGACAAGACTTTCCCACAATTTGCAGCCGTAAGCAATCCTCACCTGATATTAGTGTTTGCACTCACGCTCTGAAATAAGGTTAAGTGTTTTACGCTCATAAAGATGCAACTAACATGATACATAATTTTCAATTCGCAATGTCAATCCGAGTGAATAGACTTCAAATGAAGATGCACATGCATGTGTCTGCTAATAATCAATAGGACTTTCACGAAAAATAACGAAAGGACATGAAATGTCCGGAAAGAAGTTTGTTTTGGTGGAGATGTGCTTTTCTGATGAGTTTGAAAGTTTTTGACGAGTGATGCTTTGTTGATTGGCCCTGATGAGGGCAAGGTACGTGAGTTCCTTCGCCTTTTGTCGGGGATGCTTTCTTGATAGAGTGCATGAGCTCTTGGATCATTACTGGGAATGTCATTTTCCGGTCGACCAGGGGCCCTTTTCTTAAGCCTTCATTGGAGAATGTTTCCTTTCAGATTCCTTGAGTTGGCTCTGGGCCCTTTCTCTTCTCGAGTCTTCACTGGGGAGTGTTGTCGCTGCTCTTTTTGCGACTTACTACTTGAGTTGGCCTTGGGCTCTTTTCTTCTTGAGTTCTCACTAGGGATGCTTGCTTCGAGATCTACTACTTGAGTTGGCCTTGGGCCCTTTTTCTCGAGTCTTTACTGGTGAGTGTCGTCGCTATTCCTTCTGCGACTTACTACTTGAGTTGTCCTTGGGCCCTTTTCTTCTCGAGTTCTCACTTGGGATGCTTGCTTCGAGATTTCTCGAGTTGGCCTTGGGCCCTTTTCTCGAGTCTTTACTTGGGAATGTTTTCTTCGAGCTTTCTCGAGTTTAGTTGTCCCCGGGCTGTGCTTGCTTCGGTTCTTCGATTGTTTGTATTCTTTGAATGTCTCTACGCATTTCTCTCTTTTCTTTTCTTTTCCCTTTTCCCCTCTCTTTTCTTTTCTTTTCTTTTTTTTTTCTCTTTTTTTTTCTATTTCCCCCTTTTTGATTTGATTTGAAATGCAACAGAGCAGAGTAAGCACACCCTTTGTCTCGATCTCTTCTCATTTTGGCTTAAGGCCTCGGCCTTCATCTTTGAGTTTTTGGTCTTTCTTCGGTGATGGCTCTCAACGATCTTTCGGTGACCTTTTCCGTCTCCTTCATTGTGAACTTGAACTTGGCGTGCTTTTATTTCCGGCTGGCAATCTTAGCTGAGACTGCTCCTTGGCTCCCGGGGTATGAGTGATAGTGAAGGTTTTGGTAGGAGTGATGGCATATGTGGTGGAAAGAGAGAAGAAACGAAAAAAATGGAGAAGATCGTAAAAGTCCCACGTCATTTTATTGCTATCCAATGTCTAATTGCACATGTACCCTGGATATTATGCGAATTCAACTAGTACCTAGTTAGGCACTTACACTCATGAAAGAAACAAGGCGTGAAGGCCCAAAATACTCACAGGGATATGTTTTGTGATTGCTTACGTCTAAATATGCCATGAATATAAGAGCTAACAGACAAGATCATGTATATTTCATATAATTTCTAATGAACGCATAAGTCATCTGTGTCGTGAAAAAGTGATGGATATGCTTGATAAAAAAGCGTTCAAAACGTGGGATTTTTATTTCCCCCCCCCCCCTCTTTTTTTTTTTTTTAGCCCAAGTTGCACATGTGTATAGAGAAAATTTTGCGAAAACTAAGGATTTTAGCCAACATGACGCACACACTCTTGCAACAACACAAATTGTTGGAGTTTAAAAATTGTGGAAATGTAACTCGCGAAAACATAAATTATGGAAATGTAAATTGCGGAAACGAAAATTGCAAAAATGTAAAAGGACAACTTCCCTGAAAAATGAGCTCTGACATTTTTCGACACCTTCTTCTGGCCGTCACTTCACTTGCTTGCCCCCAAGTTTACAAGTCTCGTTGCACCTAAAATGTAAAATTACGGAAACGTAAATTGCGAGACCATAATTTACAGAAACGTAATTTACGAAAGCGAAAATTGTAAACATAAAGGATAACTCCCTTGAAAAATGAGCTTTGACATTTTTCAATGCCTTCTTTTGGTCGTTACTTCATTCGCTTGCCCCCAAGTTTACAAGCCTCGTTGCACTGAAACGAAGAGAGTGTTAAATAGTAAATTCATAGGGAAAAGGTATCCCGAGATATTGAATTTTACCATTAACAAAAGATAGAATAAATGAAAAAGAACGCGTGGGTTGCCTCCCACGAAACGCCCTTGTTTAAAGTCGCAGGCTCAACTATGGCGTGCGTTTGAGTCTTGTGCTTTTGGATCACCATTCTTTTGAACTTCGTTGCTTGCCCCCAAGACTTCTCCTGATGAGGGACTATCTCCTTTTCCGCCCTTTCTCTTAAATGGACCGATTTGCGTGGAATCCTGGCCTCATTCTTAGTTGTGGTGATACTTTCTTCATCGATAAAGACATAGGGTTTATCAAAACCAACTGAATCAACGTTCATCCTGAAACGCGAATAGTGCAAGACGCTCGAAGAGGGGGTTAAATATATTTATTTATTTTTAAACTGAAGGGGAACACAAGTTCCTATAAAAGACGACAAGACATGCATACATATTACAAAGAGACATCAGGAAGTGTGGCGGTGGTCTAATTACGCAGAGCCCCCCCCCCCCCCCCCCCCCAGAATTCTTCACGCAAATGGCCGAGCCCTATATCATCCTTCCAATACCCAAAGCATGATTTGGAATAGGGTTGATGGTCATGCCAGAACCTTCGAAAGAGATGCATTTGTTCTTGATCAAGTGATTAACCTTTCCTCTAAGGGCAGAGCAGTCTTCTATGACGTGGCCTTGAGCTCCGGCTTGGTACGTGCATCTAGCAATAGGGTTGTACCACTTCGGGTAAGGAGGTTGTATAGGTTGAATCGGGATTGGCGCAATTTGCCCGGCTGCCAAGAGATGCTCGTAAATTTCCTCTAAAGGAATGGGAAGAGGTGGTAGCGGTTCCCTATTCCAATAGGTGTGTTGGTTCTTTTGTGGGATTTGTGGTGGAGGCGATGGGGAAGGTTGCTGGTTACTAGGTCCCGAGGAGACAAAGATGACATCTCCCCTCATGATAGGTGCTCCTTTAAGCGTTTCTTCTGGTGTGGAAGCGGTGATCCTCCCGGACTTAATTCCTTATTCAACTCTCTCAGCTACCATGACTATGTCAGAAAAGTTATTTGATGGATTGGATATAAGATAAGTGTAGTAGGGAGCCTTGAAAGTGTTTATGAAAATTGACGAGAGTTCTTTGTCATTTAACGGAGGAGAAATTCTAGATGCTAGCCCTCTCCACCTCTAAGCGTAAGTCTTCACCGATTCGTCGGTCCTCTTCTCTAGATCCTGTAGATCAGAACGGTCTGGTGCAACTTCCAAGTTGAATTTGTATTGCCTGTAGAAGGCACCAGACAGGTCTCTCCATGCCCTGATCCTGGCTCTATCTAGACCCATATACCAAGTTAGGGCGTGCTTGGTCAAGTTTTCTCGGAATAGATGTATCAACAACGGCTCGTTGTGGATCATCTCGGCCATCTTATTGCAGTATGCTCTGAGGTGGGTCTTTGGGCACTCTACCCCAGTATACTTTTTGAGGTCAGGGATCTTGTACTTCGGAGGTATAACGATCCCGGGGACCATACACATATCGGCAGGGCCGGTAGGGTCAAATGGATCAGCCCCTTCAATTTCTCGGAGTCTTTCTTCGAGTAGATTCAGTCGGTCACTTTTCGGTTGCTCAGCCCCGATGGGGTTAGAACCGAAGGGTGGCATAGGTTCTAACGAGAACTGAGGTTGTGTCGGGTTGAAAGTAAGAGGCTGAGTTCCCACAGGTCCGGGAACTGTGCTCGGAGGAATAGGAGGGAGATACAAGTTCTCTAGGTGGGCCTGGCTCTTGCTGGTGTCCACAACAGGGTTGGTCGAAAGGCGCTGAAGTGACGTGGCGATTTCTTCAGCTGCACTAACCATAGGATTTGCCGCGGTGGGTACAGTGAAGGGACTAACCCATTTCCAATGACCCCTAGGACCAGGGAGTTATTGGGGGACTGAAGATCCAATGATGGCGGATGAGGAGGGTCCCATCATTTGACTAGGACCAAAACCGGGTGGGAACTTAGTGGTTGCTTCCTCTCGCTCTTTTTCAACCTGAGTGGCCTTTTCTGTAGTAACCCTTACTTGCTCTTCTAACTCTTTTATTCTAGCAGCCAATGCCTCTTCTATCTTGGTTGGTTCGGCCATTTTTCGCGCTTGAAGTCTAGTTATGGGGGGCCTTGGCGGAGTAATTCACTTGCGAGGAGCTATCGTGAACCTGAAAAAAGAAAATACAAAAAAATAGTAAGTACAAGTGGGGATATGCAGGTGATGGGCGATCCCGAGGACTCCACGTTGCTCATTCGCTTTTCCGGCTACACTTTCACTTGATATTTTCAGGGCGGTCGAAGAGGCGAGGTATCCCAGCTATTGACAAGACGCGAAGGAAGCCTCTATTCATTCCAACGATGTGAAGCAATTGGAGATGCTATCTGCGAAACCCAAATCAGTAGGGGCAACCAATGTCGTCATGCTAGGAAGATCTCTTTTATACTATGCTTTCAAACGATGCAGGGCCTGATGCCTAGCGAACCCATCTGAGGGGAGGGACGATGATCTAAATCATGAATTTGAAGTTTTGTGATGAGCAACGAGTAATATTCGGATGTTTTGAGTATTTGGTAGAAAAAAAAAATTCGAAATTTTGGTGAAACGATAGTGTTTATCCCAGAGGGATTTTCTCTTTTTCTTTTTGCGATGGTCTTTTAAGTTGTGCTGGATGGACAATTGATATGGAAAGTTGATGCATTTTAATAAATATCCGAAAGAGTGCGACTTTATTTAAAAAGTGTTTACAAAATATGGTAAATTTGCCAACTACCTAAATTCATCAAAAATGGCTAGAATAGATGAAATCAGGGATCCTAGTTACATGAGAAAAATGAAGGTTTGCCGATATTTGAGTCTTCTAGTGAAGGTGTCAACTTTGGAAGTCGAAATTCTCTTGCTCATGCCAAAGGTATTCCATCGAGGCCATCTCCCCTTTTTGCATTCCTATCTTGGCCCCTAAAGCTGTAATCCGGCTTTGCATTCCCTGATCGTTGAAACTTCGTTCCCGAAAATATCAAGTGAAAGTAGTGTAGGTGCCGACATATAGAATGAGCAAAACGGGTCCTGTGGGACAAAAATAAAATTTTAAATGCAAAGTAACCTGCACGTGTAAGAAAATTTACAGTTCGTATAACAGAAAATTTATGAAAAAAATGGAAATCATGGCAACAAGATGAATAGAGCCACGACTAACAGGTATAATCAGGATGCACGTACTGGGGCTCTAATTCCGACACCTCTAACTGGCTTGAACGGTTCCCGGATGATACCATGAAAAGGTCCCTAAAGTGTCGTCCAGTGTCCCGATTCCTTGCGAAATCGAGTAACCTTTCGACTGGCTTTAGGGGTTCATCCGAGTTGGGGTTGGTGAACACTACCTAGGACACGTGTTCTAAGGCGTCACTACTACCCTCCTATTTTGGTAATTGTCCCCTAGGTGTAGGGAGCTATGAAATGCATATGGCAATTGATAAAGCAAATAAATGAACAGACCAGCAATTGATCAAAGCAAATAAATAAATAAACAAATAAACACCTCTCTAAAAGATAAAACCGGCTCCGACCCTAAAAGTCCCCAGTGAAGTCGCCAAACTATCGCGCCCCCGAAAATAAAAAATTCTCGAGTGTGCAACGAAATTTGGGACCTTACAATGCTCGGCGTAAACAGACGCCTCGCAACATGCAATGAAGTCGCCACCCTAATTTGGTTGCTAGGTTTAAGGAACCTTAATCGTCATGGCATAGAAAATATAATAAGTAAAAAAACTAAAGGCACAAAAAAGGGGTTTGGACCCTAGACAAAAGGTTCGGGGTCATATTATGGTCTCGGAAAGGTGTTAGGCACCCGAGTCACATCCGAAAACGGTTACCGGTTGATGAGAGAGGTGTTTAAAAGGTGTTTTGATAAATGCGTTTTGTTTTGAAAAGGGGGGCCTCAGAGGAATCGTCACTTTAGTCTTTTTATGATCGCGACGTTCAGAAATAATTAATCATTGAACGGGGTTACCGTTTGAACGTCTTTCGGATGGGGTTACCGTTTATCAAGACCGATTGATTATTCTTGAACGTAACGTGATGGGACTGAATTTTCTATAAGACTGAATGAGCGCCCTCTATGTCATCATCGGGCCATGCATGATTAAATTAGTTACTACGTGATCCTACCATGGATTGCTAACAGAGTACAAATTTAAATGATAGATTTTGAAGTGGAAAAACTGATGTGGGATCGAAAGTCCCCATGTACATGCAGTCAATATATGCGAGAATTTAAAATCACATGAGCATGGCATTTTAAGCAACTCTTTAAACACGTTGTTCATGTGGGTTGATTTTAGTTCTAGCAATTCTATATATCATGCGTACGATTGATATTTACAAAAAGCGTTGAATAAATAAAAAGGAATCGAAAGGCGTACTTTTGAGCGAAGCTTGAAATTAAAACCTACAAAGTGAGAGTGTTAGCGATAGCTCGAGAAATCGATAAGCAATTCTATGAGTGCGAAAATTTAAATGACAGTTGATTGTATACGAGAAATGATGGATTGACGCATACGAGAATTAAATGCTGAGTTTGATAAGTGCAGGAAAATAAATGATGACAGTTGATTGCATGCGAGAAATGATGGATTTAACGCATACGGAATTTAAATGCTGAGTTGATTGCATGCGAAAAATGATGGATTTAACGCATACGAAATTTAAATGCTAAGTTGATTGCATGCGACAAATGATGGATTTAACGCCTACGAAATTTAAATGCTGAGTTGATTGCATGCGAAAAATGATGGATTTAACGCATACGAAACTTAAATGCAGAGTTGATTGCATGCGAAAAATGATTGATTTGACGCATACGAAAATTTAAATGCAGAGTTAATTGCATGCGAAAAATGATGGATTTAACGCATACAAGAATTAAATGCTGAGTTGATTGCATGCGAAAAATGATGGATTTAACGCATACGAAATTTAAATGCGGAGTTGATTGCATGCGAAAAATGATGGATTTAACGCATACGAAATTTAAATGCAGAGTTGATTGCATGCGAAAAATGATTGATTTGACGCATACGAAAATTAAATGTTGTTTTGACAAGTGCAGAAAAATTGATTGTAGTTGACGATTCACAAGGGATTTAAAACAGTTTGATAATTTGCAGAAAGTAAACAGTTGATATTTGCGGAAGGATTTCCAGCTGTATGATAAGTGTGGAAATTAAAACAGTTGATGTTTGCAGAAAATAAACAGTTGATGTTGCGGAAGAATTTCCAGCAGTTTGCGAAAAATTAAAGCAGTTGGTATTTGCAAGAATTAAAACAATTGATATTTGCAGAAAATAAACAGTTGGATATTTGCGGAAAGATTTCCAGCAGTTTGCGGAAAATTAAAGCAGGTGATATTTGCAGAAAGTAAAACAGTTGATATTGCGGAAAATAAAGCAATTGATATTTGCAAAAAATAAAACAATTGATATTGCGGAAGAATTTCCAGCAGCTTGCGAAAAATTAAAGCAATTGATATTTGCAAGAATTAAAATGCGACCGACCATGTAGGCGGTAAAATGAATAATTGAATTTAAATTACCGAAAGTAAATTGCGGAAATTTAAAGTGCGAATAATTTAAACAGTTGATAAGTATAGAAAATTAAACAGTTGATAGTACGAAAAATAATCATACGAAGCATACGAATTATTTTTACGAAAAAGCGTGATCCGAGGTTTCGGAAAGAATTAAAAATGGGCTGGGCCCAATTGAAAAATGAAAAGAAACTGAAATGGGCTAGGAATAGTTCCTGGCCCAAGGAAATTATTTAAACGGTGATGGGCTTGTGCACATGTGAACAGTGCCGAAACATGGCATTGTTCATCTTCTTCCTTGGTCGCCGGCGCTACTGCCGGCGGCCAAGGTCCGGCTAGCCTTGTCTGTTTCTCGCGATCTTCATACCGAGACGCTCGTCTCCTCGACGGCGTCTCGACCGTACGAAACTCAAATTTTAGTTCAAATCAAACTGAGTTTAATTTCGAGAAAACGACAAAACCGTTAATTATCGAAAACTAATTAATTCACACAATCTAGCTAACTATTTTTAAAATTGAAAACGTGTATTTAATCTACATAATGTATGTGAATTAATGGCATAAAAGAAAGTAATTTATTTGCTCAAGAACAAGCTAAACGAAATTAAAGGAAAAACTTGCTCAAAAACTGAAAATGAGCTAGAGAGAGAAAGCTCACGTTTTAAACTTTGAACTGGGCGATTGTCGCTCTAAATGAGCAAGCTGATCAAGAGGGAGAGAGAGCAAGTTTTTCTTGCTGACTTGGTGCCCGAAATACGTTGAGAGAGGGCTTGTATTTATAGCCCGAAGTCGCGTGGCTCTTGGAGGTCGTGGCTACGCGTGGTGGCTGCTTGTCGCGGTGGAGGAGCTACGGCCGTGAGGTGGCTGGTCTAGGTCGAGGGTGATGATGATCGACGGGACAGGAAACGGTTAGGACACGACGGGAGCAGGCTGCTTGGTGGCCTGCTCCGCTGCTGGTTCGTGCGTACGGTGCATGTGCACCATGCACTTAAAATAGTCAACCGTTGATCTGGTTGACTTTTCATGGTTGACCAGATCAACGGTTGAGATCAAAGTCTTGCGAGCAATCGTTCAGACTTTTTGAACCGACAATACCTGCGCGTAGAGAAAAATACGACGAGTCTAACCGTCTACAGCGAATGACGAGAATTTTTCATTTAGCGCGTTTATTTTCTCGTTCAAAAGCGTGAAACGCGCGAACAGAAAAATAAAAATGTTACGTCGAAAATTAAACAAAACGCTGTAGACCGTTGCGAGCAGAAAAAAAGCTAGCAACTAGTTGATGGAAAACATTTCAAAGTCAAGCTATTGTCCGAGCGAACTTACTCGGGTCCAATAAAAGCTCGAACGAAAATAATAATAAAATAATAAAAATTCTAAAAAATGCACTAAAATATTAAAAATCCTAAAATTCATGTGATGAACTAAAACGAAGAAAAAACTAGCAAATGGCTGCCGGATAATTAAAAATGTGATTTTTAAGGCTAAAAATAATAATGATAATAATAATGAAAATACGTGCCGATAAATTAAAAATGCGATTTCGAAAGCTGATGATGCTAACGATGATGCTAAAATGCAATGAAGCACCTAAAAATGCTAGCGACAGTAATTCAACTGAAAATGACTGTAAATTAACTAAATAACAGAAATGCTAAAATTAAGTAAAAATGGCGCCAAAATTCGGGTATCAACAGTGGGGGTATTTATAAGCGCCGAGGAGGGCGTTACCTCTAGGGGTAGGCGTTATACCCCGTGCGCGTGGGATGATGACGCGTGAGACCCCCCCTGCGCTGTTGTCGACCATCCAAGGGTTCCTCATCGGGTAAGGGGTGACAACCTTGGCGGTGGACGCCCGACAGGGGCTACAGTGTTCCGGCCTTGATGTTAGGGTAAGGACAGAAATAGCCCTGGAATCACCTTGGAATTACTTCTATTGTTATCACAAGCCCAACTAAAAATGAGTCCGAGTGTTTACCAAGGGCAACCGCTTCAGCTTGCCTCCATACCGCTCGGTTATCGAGGGGCACGTCTTTTCAATTTCTTTTTCTGCAGGCCTATAAATCTGAGCTTGCAACGCGCATATTTCACATCCTTCTAGCATTTCTTCTTGGCATTTTCATCATGGGCAGTCTCACTAAGAACTTCTTGATTTCCGAATCCCATTCTCTGAAAAACCTTAATGATGGGGACGTTGGCTTTCTGGAAAATGTACTGATCAAGACCTCTAAAGACATCCTAGAGCTTCAAGGGATGATGACCCCTCTTCGGTCCAGGCATGGTACAACGTCTCTGGAGGATTTCAGTCCTCTGGAGAATGTGTCAAAATTGGCTGCTACTATCTCCCGCATCGAGGTGGTGATCGCCATACTACAGGAGAGGAAGGATCTGCCGAACTGCTGTTTGAAGGGCATGAGGATTTCCTCCTCCGAGCTGACCTCCGTGGCGGACGCTTTGAGGGAGATCCCCACTCTACCAGAGGATGACGATGCTGGGTCCCAGGCTTGACCGTCGGTCGTCGCCACCCTGTCTTTTTCTTTTCTTTGTATGGATGTATGCTCGGGCTGTTAGGCCATAAATAAATAAAATGTCTTTTCGCCATCTGATTTGCAACTTCTTTTCCTCTCTCAGCGTGCCATGCAACGTTTCAGTTGAGTGTCTACTCAGCCCAACTGAAAATGAGTCCGCCATTGGTGAGACTTTCACATCACTTGTTTTTCCTTGTTCGTTAGGTGGCAAAATGTTCTCGCTAATCATTTCGCATTGATTCCGCGCCGTTTCTTCAGTGCAGACTGATTGGGTGGTTTTTCCAGTGTTTCTTGATTAGTACGAATTCTAACAGATGCGATCATAGGATCAGATTCTGTGTTTATGATCATCCTTCTCGAAGCACATTAATTATTCTCAAAGGTTGTGCGGGAAGGCTGGGAGGCTTCTTCGCCTCGCCTATTTAATGAGATTTCTCTTTCTTTTTCCTGTTCATCTTCTTCTTTTTATTTCTCTGCTGAGATTATTTAAGATCTCATGGCTGATTCAAATTCCTAGGACGTCGCCGATCGTGATTCTCCACCGACTCCTCCCACTTCTCCTAATTCCGACGATCCTCCTTCACCATCGTACCTGAAGAGGCGGCTACCTCGCCGTAAGGGTCGTAAGAGATCGAAGAGGAGAACCTCAAGGGCAGCCGACCTGTCTTCTAACTTCTATGTCCCTACTGTGCGGAGAGGTGACGAATGTTTCATGGAAAAAGGTTTTGCCAGCGATACTGGTGCTGAGATAACAGCTCCTGCTGCTAAGGGAGATTCAAGTTCGTCAAAGCTGGGCTAAGAAAAAGGGGTTGAGGAGCCTTTCCCTTTCATTGACGAGGGGTTGCCGTCTTCGGATGGAGATAATTCCTATTGGCCCTCTTATTGGCCTGATGACAACTGACTTTATAAGTCATGCCTATTGTAGATGTCGCCCTTCACTTTTCTTCTCTTATTGATATGTTCTCGCGTTAACTCCCCAGGTATTGGAAAGTTAACGCTGAGCGGTTGGTTACCGTTCGCTCTAACCGCTTTTTTAACTTCCAGTTGTTAACCGTCTTCCTTCGAAGATATAAATGCTTAGCCATAAATATTCTTCTGATGTCTTTCCACATGTCACTTTCCGTTTCGCGCGTGTCTCGTTCCCATAGGTTGCCCAGCCATTGGGTTTGACCTTTAAAAGGAACTGGCTACTTTCTTTTTACACTTTTACTCGCGCTTCGGAATTTTCTCTACCATTCTCTTTCTTTGCTTCTTCTTTAGTTCAAGGGAAATTTCTTCAACTATTCGCCGGCGCCGGCAGTCTATTCATCGCCTTCTTCTTCAAGGTATTTTGCTCCTCTTTCGTTCTGATTTTTGTTTTGCTGATTCACTATGCGCCATACTAGAGCTACCAGGGGTTTTCAAAGACCCTTAAATCTAGAAATCGAAAGAACACATAGTATTTTTTCGTGCCCAACGGTTCTGAAGGCCGAACTAGAGGGTCACGGTATCTCTTTTCTCCCTGACTGTTTCCCTCACGTTCCTGAGGACGGTTTTCAGCTTCACGATCCATTGTGGGGAAGATATAGATTGGTTTACTTTAAGATGTTCCTTTATGGCTTTCGTTTCCCAATTCATACCTCTGTAGAGAAATTGTTGCGCCGATATGATCTTAATCCTACCCAGATAACTCCCTCTTCTTGGTGTGGGATTTATGCTTTTATTCGTGCTTGTGAGACGAAGAATATCCTTACTCCCTCTGTCAATTTATTCTGCAAATTCTTCAGTCTAAGTTGATGCAACTATTTAGTTGATATCGCCCCAAGGTGGAATGACGCGTTTGTGCAGTCGTTTTGGCAGAAGTTTCAGGGCTTTAAGGAGATTGTGGCTGATTGGAAGAGCGGTTTCTTCGTTCTTGAAATGCCTTCCCATTTGTGGCGCAGAGGTTTCAATCGAGAGATTACTAGTGCCGCCTGGGTAAATCCAGTAGTGTTGACTAGGGATGAGGTAGCTCATGCTAACGCCTTACTAGAGATAGATACATTTTTCCGTATTCGGGAATTTGCTTTGTACATGCGCCTAGAAGAGTGCATTATAGGTGAGTTTTTCTCTTCTCACGTTATCGCTTTGACTTGCTTGTTGTTCTAACACACTTCATTGGCAGAAAACGGTGAGGGTCGATCACCCGGAATGAATAATGCCCCTTTGAACGTGGTGCCGCTCCAAACGCTACCAGCCTCTCCACCGCCCGAGGGTCCCAGCCGTCAAAGTACTCCGCCGAAGAGAAAGAGGACTAAAACAATCGCAGAGAGAGGGCGCGGTATTCCTGCTCGAGCCTCTCATTTTCTTGACAATTGGTTACTGGTTCGAGGCAGAGGGGCAACTTCGAGCCGACCCGTAACTAGGATAAATGATAGTGACAGCGAGGATATAGATATCGAGACAGAGCTTCGCCATGCTTCCGCAACTCAACGGAAGAAACTCAGAGTTGAGAAAGTTGTTCTAGCTACTGAGATCTTTTCAAAGAAGGTTGATGAAGTCTCACCATGAGTATTGACATTTCTACCGTGGCAAGTACTTCTCAAGCGACAAAGGTTACCGAGGCGTCAATTGTCATTCCTCCAATGGTCACCGAGGCTCCACCAGCGGCAGATTCGCTTCCGCCGCTTAATGTCCCTGACTCTCCCATTTCCTCCTGCATTCCTGGCTCAAGTACACTGCCTGACCCACCGACTGGGGATCCACAACCGTTATTCTTTACTTCTATTTCGGGCGTCGATGGTTCTGTCAAAGGTTCCGCTCCCTCTCTTATCGCCAATCTTTCCCCTCAGGGTCCTCAAGGGGTTCCTTCTTACCGGTTGGATTTGTCAACCTTTGGCACTAGCGGGCTTCGTGCCTTGGGGGTGTCGGACCCGTTATTGAGAGATCAGTCATCTGCCTTCCTGGTGGGTGAAATATTTGGCTCGCCCAAGGATAAATAAGAGTTACTGCGGCTTCCCCCCGACATTCAACATGCACACGTTCTGAATGACGCGCTGGCCAGTTTCCGCAAAGTGC
Source organism: Viola odorata (assembly GCA_963691705.1). Classification (NCBI taxonomy): domain Eukaryota; kingdom Viridiplantae; phylum Streptophyta; class Magnoliopsida; order Malpighiales; family Violaceae; genus Viola; species Viola odorata. The sequence continues at coordinate 29,870,220 of OY829545.1, read as the reverse complement.
ATTACTTTCTTAACGCTCATGGTGACAAGCTTCAAGGTTCACCCGACTCGAAAGAGCAATCGGATGCCGCTTCGACCAAAATGAAGGAGTTAACACGACTTCAGAATCGTACCTTAGCAGAGCTGAATGACTGCCGCAGTGAACTTGCAAGGGAAAGATCTAAGGGGAAAGCCAAAGTTGAGTCTTTAGAGGCAGAGTTGGTGGTAGCTGACAAGAGAAATTCTCTTCTTCGTGAAGAGATATTGGCTTGCAATGCGGACTTAGCAAAGGTTCCCTCCAAGATATCCTGGTGGAAGAAAAAGACAATGTGGGCCTTTACCGCCGGATTCGCGGACTACTATCGCAGTAGGACTTTCGACCCTGCTAAGATAGCAGATTATGCCTCTGAAAAAATGAATGAGATAGACGGGAGCAAAGAGGGTTTTCTTTCTTCAGGAGAGGAAGATGGAGAGGATGGCGGCAAAACCGAGGCACTCCCGTAATCGGATGGTGTTGATGCCGCCGAGGATGTTAAAGACTTTACTCGTCTTTATTTCTTTTTTACTACAAACATTGATTCAATTCCGCTTTGTAATAATTAATAACGCCTGCCTTGTCTAGAATTCTCCTTTTAATAATGACTGATTTCTGCCGCGTTATCCCTTTCCTTTGCGTTATCTCAACAGCTGTCAGTGGAGTTAACGCTGCGCTGCTTTATCTTGGTCTCCGTGTTACCGTGTCTGTCTGAGTTTGAAAATTGATCCTTTTTTTCAGAGCATTTAATGCTCGGGATTCCCTCATTAATACGAGAGAGAAATCATGATGGCCAGGATACACGTGTCTGTTCGCGGAGGCACTAGGGGTTGGCGCGCCCTAGGAATTGGCAAGATCGAAGCGTCTTCTCACCTCTCTAGAATCATACTCATTGCTTGCGTCTTTTCCTTGTGATGTGTCATACACGTTATGACTGTTACGATAGTCATTTTGTCTAACTGCTAGGGTTATAAAACCCAACACATGTTTCTTTTTTCCTCTTTTGTCATTCTATTTTCGCTTCATCCTCTCAAGCCAACTTGCGTTTGTTCCTTCTATTGTTTGGGCATTCCGAGTTTCTTTCCTAGAAAGGTATTTCTACCCTCCTCTATCATCTTCTTCATCTTTTCTTTATTTTTTGCCATGGCTAGAACTCGTTCCAAGTCTATTGATGAAGAAAAAATTGAAAACACTATCACCACCATCACCTCTCCGTCCATACTTCAAGACCATTTAACCAAATACAATGCCCATATTCTTGAGGATTGTAAGGTTTCTGTTGCCTCTGATTCACTCTACCTCAATAGTGTGATGCCTGGCAACAGTAGGCTTTTGTATGCCAAGATGTTTTGCTACGGTTTCAAATTTCCTCTTCATTCTTTCGTCGAAAATCTGCTTGTTGCTCTGGATGTGAATCTCGTTCAATTAACTCCCAATGCGTATTGTTGCGCTTACGCATTTCTGGAACTCTGTAAATACAAAGAGATTGACTCTCCTTCGCTTTTATTACTTAAATCATTTTTCCAATTGTATAGTCGTCGAGGTGTCATAGCGATATCGCCTCGTTGTGATGATGACTCTCTTAAACCCTTCACCTGGAAACTCCTGCACCTTGAGTCTTCCATTGATGATTGGAAAAAAGAATTCTTTGTCATCGAACTGCTTAGCCATCGGTGGCGGTCCGGTTTTAATCATAATATCAGAGATAGTGCTTGGGGTCGACGACTAACTCTTCCTCCGCCTGAGCAAGGCTGGTTCAACACACTGCTCGAGTTGGACATTGCCTTTCACACTCACAATTTGGCATGCGGGACTGATATTCGAGCCTGTATTGAGAGTGAGTGTTGTGTCATTTTCTTTGTTATTTCAGGTGATACTAACGCTAACGTTATGTCGTGATTGTGCAGTTCTCTATCCCGGTTGGAAGCCAAAAAATGTTAGGAGACAAGAGAAGAGAGCTCTAAGAAGGAAGGAGAAAGAGGAACTTGCTGCCGCCGCTACCGTTGCCGCTGCAGCTGTTAATTCAGTTGCAACATCTACTGTAACTATAAATCCAGTGCAAGCGTCTCCTTCTGTGGTTAGTGAGGGAACTGCCACCGTTCCTGTTTCTATTCCCGTCGTATCCGTTGCCGTTGCTCCTGTTCAGGTGTCTTCCTCCCAAGTACCCCCAAAAAGGAAAAAAGAAGAAGAGAACAAGGCGCGTTGCCTCCCTTACTCCTTCTTCGAACAAGGTAACTTCTTCTGAGGTGCTGGTTAGTGACATCGCCACTGTACGCATTTCTTTCATGACTGTGTTATCCTGTGCATTGCCTCTTGACGCTCATTAACATTTTATGTTGCTTTCTTATCCTTCTTACTGCTTTTTCTGCAGGACATCACTACCGCCTCCATTCACCTGTCACAACCAGGCGATATGGACTTGTCCCACGTACTTCGTTGCTCTGTCAATAGGCCACGACTTAGCGTGGAAAACGTGAGCTTGCCTCTGGGTTCTGATATCCATGAGGGAGAGACTACTACCGCTTTTGCCTCAACGATGCCTTCTGGTTGTCAGTCTTCTGACCTTTTGAGCACTATAGGCGTTTCTGGGCCCTTTGACACTTCGCCCAACTCCTTTGAATCGTCGTTTCCTCCTACTCTCTCCTAGGTCATGGGTTTCCAAGAGAACTTAACAGAGGCGACGCTTGCTCTTCCATGAAAGAAGGCACGGATATTTCTCGATAGTACACGCCCTTAGGTATGGACGCTTCCGGGTTTGCTGCAAGTTTGGCGAGGTTATCTGCCTCAGCGTTATCCTCTCGGGGGATATGCTCAAAGCCGACCTGCATGTCGCTTTTATTTATTTCCACCAATTCCAGTTTCACTTTGGCAAGGTATTGGACCATGATGGGCTCTCTGGCCTGAGCGTACCCCAAGACTTGGTATATTATCAACTTAGAATCTCCACAGATCTTCAATCGCAAGTCTCCCATCATTCTCGTATCGTGTATAGCTTTGGTGGAGAAGCTTCTTCCTATTCTGAGTCCAGCTAGTAACGCCTCATATTCTGCCGCATTATTGGATAACGGTTGTAGAATTCTGATGGCGTACCGTATCTATCTATCGTGTGGCCCGATTACGAAGATTCCAGCTCCGGCTAGTTCTTGATTCTTATCTCCGTCCACGTGGAACGGGAGATCCAAGTTATCTTTTTCTTCTTCGGGTAACTCTGTCATCGGGTCTTGCGTAAAGGTGCACTCGGCTATGAAGTCTGCTAGGACTTGAGCTTTTATAAACGGTCGGGCTTTATACTGCAACCCGTATTGCTCGAGTTCGATGGCCCAAATTAGCATTCTTCCTGAAGACTCAGGTTTCCAAAATATCCTTTTCAAAGGTTGGTCCGTGAGTACGATGATAGGATGAGCTTGGAAATATCTGTCCATTTTCCGCGTGGCCTGTATCAACGCAAACGCTATCTTCTCAATGTGTGCATATCGCAGCTCAGCGTCTTTCAAAATATGACTCCCAAAGTATACCGGGTAGTGCGTGTGGCTGTCGTCTCGCACTAGGACATCACTAACCACTTCATCAGCCACACCAAGGTATAAGTACAGGATGTCACCCGGTTCTGGCCTCGTTAGCACCAAATCAGATGACAAATAGGCTTTGAGGCCCATAAATCCCTCTTCACATTCTTCTGTCCACCCAAAAGGAGCTTTTTTGCGTATAACCTTGAAGAAAGGCAGGCATCTCTCACCTTGCTTAGAAATAAACCGTCTTAGGGCAATAACGCGCCCTGTGAGCTTTTGCACCTCCTTGACGGTTCGAGGAGATATCATATCCTAGATAGCCTTGATTTTCGAGGGGTTAGGCTGGATACCCTTCTGGCTGACCACGTATGATACGATCCTCCCTCCTTAGGATGCGTAGCACCAATTTTGATCTTTGTACAAAGATGGATTTCCTGCGAAATAGATAGAATAGATAGAACTCACTTGCACAATTAAGACCTGCTGAACGCTAAGCAACAACCAACCAAAATCCGAACAAGAGAGGGTCCTTGTGAATGATAAACTTGCACAACTAAGACCTGCTGAACGCTAGGCAACAGCCAACCAAAGTCCGAACAAGAAGATAAACAACAAGTAGGATACAATTCCAAGATTTACTTGTATACGACTCAAGTATTGCGGACTCAAGAAGAACAAGGTTCAACCAACTTGAACAAGGGGCGGAGATTGAAGAGAATATCTCAATTTATCAAATAACAGCCAAGTTTCTAAGGAGGCCAAGACGCTCCTTATATAGAGTTTTACAAGCAACCCTAATTCCAAAAGAGGAATATTAAATAAAGTAAAACACTTAACTAATTAATATAAGTGTCTTAATTAATTAATTAAGCTAAAATAATTCGAAGGTCGCAGCCTTGCTAAAAACGGTACAGTCAACGCGCGTCAACTCCAGGATAGGCGAAACGGACAGGAGCCGTTATCAACAACGAGCAGACAGGCGTGAACACAGGATGGGTGTAGTCAACGGCATGCGCGACAGATGATAGAATCGGCAACGGCTAAGTGAAACGGACAAGTGCCGTTTTGACCCAAACGATAAGTGCCGATTGTTTTGGAATCGGGCAGATACCGTTTTGGTGAAAAAAGGTCAAGTGTCGTTTGCGTGAATCGGCTCCATGCCGTTTCTATCAGACAGAACATCGGTCAAGCCGAAAGTGAGAAGATTCACCACTCTTGTTGTCTTCTCTCTCAGTGTAGCTTTCTCACTTGTCATCTCAGATTCCAGCTCTTTGTGAATGAGAGATGACAATCGGTCTTGAAGCTTTTGAGCCCTGGCTCGAGTCATTGGACCAGCTGGCGGTAAAGGCACCTGGATGCGTGGATTCGCATCATTCCCTCCCCCTTCGGAAGGATTCGCCCTCGAATCCGAATCGGCATCATCAGAAAGTCCATACTCGTCATCTGTATCAAACAGGACTAAGTCAGAAACATTAAAAGTAGAGCTAATGGCACCATACTCACTCGGCAATGCCAGTTTGTAGGCATTGTTGTTGATCTTCTCAACAATCTGGAATGGTCCGTCTCCTCGAGGAGAGAGCTTGCCGCGGCGTTGGTCAGGAAAATGCTCCTTGCACATATGCAACCAGACCCAATCGCCCACCTGGAACGTCACTAGCCGTCGGCCATCGTTCCGTTTCTGCATTAGCTTCTCATTCATTCGCTCAATGTTCTGTTTTGCCTTAGCATGTAATTGCTTGACAAAATCAGCCTTCTGTGCACCATCTAAACTTACAACATCACTCAACGGTAAAGGAGTTAAATCCAAAACAGTTCTAGGATTAAATCCATATACGAGTTCAAACGGTGAGTAATGAGTAGTAGAATAAACAACACAGTTGTAAGCAAATTCAAAAAACGGTAAATGATCAACCCAAGTAGAAACATGCTTACGAACTAATGTGCGTAAAAGTGAACCAAGTGTACGATTCACAACCTCAGTTTGACCATCCGTTTGTGGGTGATAAGAAGTGGAATATAACAATCGGGTACCAAGCTTTTTCCACAAAACACGCCAAAAATGACTAAGGAACTTAGTATCTCTATCACTCACAATAGTCAAAGGAACACCATGCAAACAGACTATTTCACGAAAGAATAAATCAGCAATCTGAGTAGCATCACAAGTAGTCGAACATGCAATAAAATGGGACATTTTTGAAAATCTGTCCACCACAACAAAGACACTATCCTTTCCGTTCTTAGACCGAGGCAGGCCAACGACAAAGTCCATGGACAAATCGGTCCAAGGATGGGAAGGAACAGGTAACGGCATGTATTCTCCATGACCAGCAGATTTAGACTTGGCTCTACGACAAATCAAACATCTAGCAATGATGCGCACTACATCACGCTTCATGTGAGGCCAATAAAAGTGATCATGCAACACCTCCAGAGTTTTAGTCACGCCAAAGTGACCCATCAAACCACCGCTATGGGCTTCATGCACAAGTAATTCACGAAGAGAGCAATGAGAAATACACAATTGTTTGCCACGAAACAAATAACCCTCATGCTTATAAAATTTAGAACCAGAAATAGAAACACCATGCAAATAAATGTCACCAAAATCAGAATCGACAGCATAGAGTTCTATAATGTGCGAAAATCCAAGCAACTTGGCATTAAGAGAAGTAATTAACGCGTACCTGCGTGATAAAGCATCAGCAACAACATTCTCTTTACCTTGCTTGTATTGAATGTGATAAGGGAAAGCCTCAATAAATTCCATCCAGACGGCATGTCTCCGGTTCAGCTTCCCTTGTCCCTTGAGGTATTTCAAGCTCAAATGGTCAGTGTGGATGATGAACTCCCTCGGCATCAGGTAATGTTGCCAAGTCTCCAACGCTCGGACAAGAGCATAGAACTCCTTGTCATAGGTCGGATACCTGAGTTGAGCATCCTTGAGCTTTTCACTGAAAAAGGCAATCGGTCGTTTCTCTTGCATCAGAACGGCACCGATTCCCAACCCGCTGGCATCACACTCTATCTCAAACGCCTTGTTGAAGTCGGGCAACGCGAGTACTGGAGCAGAGCAGAGCCGATCCTTGAGGGTAGCAAACGCTTCCTCTTGTGGCTGTTCCCACCTGAAAATAACATTCTTTTTCGTCAAGTCATTCAATGGGACGGCTATGGTGCTAAAATCCTTGACAAAACGCCGATAGAAGCTCGCCAATCCATAGAACGATCTCACATCGGTAACGGCCTTCGGCGTCGGCCATTCCCGAATCGCGCGGATCTTTTCTTCATCCACTTGAACACCATCTGCATTCACAATAAAACCAAGAAAACCAACTTGTTCCATTGCGAATGAACACTTACTAGGTTTAGCATATAGTTTCTGTTCACGAAGTGTTAGAAAAACTTCCTTAAGATGTAAAACATGCTCATCAAAGGATTTGCTATAGATTAAAATATCATCAAAATAAACTACAACAAATTTGCCAATTAAGTGCCGAAGTACATGGTTCATTAACCTCATAAAGGTGCTCGGAGCATTAGTTAAACCAAACGGCATAACCATCCATTCATATAAACCATACTTAGTTTTAAAAGCAGTTTTCCATTCATCCCCTTCTTTCATACGAATTTGGTGGTAGCCACTCATTAAATCAATTTTGGAAAATAACTTACTACCACTTAATTCATCTAGCATATCATCTAATCGAGGAATAGGGTGACGATACTTTACAGTGATTTTGTTGACTGCTCGACAATCGACACACATGCGCCAAGAGCCATCCTTCTTCGGAACTAGAATGACTGGAACGGCACATGGAGACAGGCTCTCCCGAACATACCCACGCGCAAGCAAATCGTCCACTTGCCGTTGCAGTTCTTTGGTTTCCTCTGGAATGGATCGGTAAGCTGGCCGATGTGGAATCGCCGATCCAGGAACAAAGTCGATCTGATGTTCTATGCCGCGGATCGGAGGTAAGCCAGGCCGCATCTCGTCGAGCAGTACGTCTTTAAATTCCTGTAGGAGAGAAGAAATACGAATCGGAATGGTATGTAGCCGTTCCGTTCCATCCGATGTCAAACAATGAGAGCGAAAACGCATTAAAAGAATGGGTCGGCTTGCGTTAAAACAATTTTGTTGAAAAATCATAGCTCTCCTCACTTCGCTCCCTTTGGCATATACACTCAATTTCTTTTTATTTGCCTCTCCTTTTCTCTCAATGCCACTCTCAGCACGCTTACTCTTTTCGTGCGAATGTTTACACTCTCCCTCTGCATGCTTACTGTTTTCATGCGAATGTTGAAGGCTCACACACTCATTGTTTCTCTCTTTATTGGGCATACGCAAACCTTCTTTTTCTCTCTCAATCTGTTTTGTAATTTCATACTCAGCATAAGACTTAGCAAGCCATTGCTGATCTTCACATACGTCTGCTGGTGATAACGGGGCTAAGGTGAATTTTCGGCCATCCTTTACCAACTTATAGAGGTTCCGTTTGCCCTCATGGGTCGCATCTCTATCAAACTGCCATGGTCTGCCGAGAATGATATGACTTGCTTGCATTGGGACCACATCACACAGGACTTCATCTTGGTATTTGCCGATACGAAAATTGACAAGGACCTGCCGATTCACCTTGACACCGGCTTCATCAGTCATCCAGTGAAGTTGATATGGCTTGGGATGTTTTATCGTCGGTAATCCCAGTTTATCAACCATCATCCAACTCGCGCAATTGGTGCAGCTACCGTTGTCAATGATGATGGAACAACCCTTCTTGTCGATTACCCCACGGGTATGGAACAGATTTGTCCGTTGTTCCTCGTCACACACTTCCTCTGTGGCTTGCACACTGAGATTTTGACGGACAACTAGCAGATGAACCTGCTCACCGTTCTGACAGTCACCATCCGAATCGGCACAACCGTCTCCCTCAGGTTCCGATTCCCCCTTATCATCATCCGATTCTTCCTCTCCATTCGGCCTGATGATGAAAACTCTTTTATTCGGGCATTCTAATTTCTTATGCCCTCGGCCGTTGCACTTGAAACACACAATGTCTTTAGTGGCGGTCCGATCCACTGGTGGAGTATAAGGCTTTGTGGTGGCCGTTTTGGAAGGAATAACGGTACTAGCAGATCCCTTCGAAACGGCAGGAACCATTTTGTCGTCCTTAGTCCAAGACGTCTTCTTCCAAGGCGTCGACCCAGTAGACTTATAGGAACTCCTAGCTTTCCTATGTTTCTCAATCTTTTGAGCCATATGAAGCATCTCCTCAAGAGTGTTGTATTGAGTCAGTTCCAATGCATCGGCAATATCTGTATTCAACCCAGCCATGAACCGAGCCATTGTGACCTCAGGTTCCTCAGTAATCCTTGCTTGGGCTAGTGCAATTTCCATCTCATTAAAATAGGCTCCAACCCCCTTACTGCCTTGCTTCAAAGTTTGAAGCCGTTGGTGCAGCTCACGGTGAAAGTGTAACGGCACAAACCGTTGTCTCATTGCCTGTTTCATCTCACCCCAAGTAGCAATCGGGCCTGCCAAAACAGTCGCGCGCTTCAGGTTGAACTGCTCCCACCAATGGCTAGCATATCCACTGAATTCAACTGCTGCCAGCTGAACCTTTTTAATCTCTGAATAATTGTGAGACAAGAAGATAGCATCTACCTTCCGTTCCCAAGTCAGGAATGCATCAGGGTCGTCAGTACCTTCAAACGGAGGTATTTTTATTTTGATGCTGTTGAGATTAGCATCTAATCGGTTCTCATCCCGATCTCTTCTACCACCCCAATCATTCCTTCTTTCCCCTCTCGGTCCGTCACGAGCATATATCCATCCTTCTCCCTCGTCTGGTTCTTCTTCCAGATCAGGTTGTGGAACTTGTGGTCCACGTCTAGCAAGTCTCCTAGGTGGGACGTTGCCAAAATCACGCCGCCGATTCATATCACGTGGTCGACGGGCGTTGTCATCCTCATCGGATAGATCGCTCATACGTCCGTCACGTCGGTCCTCCTCTTCTCTAGGGTTCGGGTTTATAGTGGCTAACGCTTCAACCCGAGCCATCCTAGCATCGGCAGTCAATTGCCATTCAGTCATGGTTCTGAGCTGTTCCGTTATGTTAGCCAACATGACCGACAAATCGGGATGTGGTACTCCTTCGCGAGACATCTAAAAATCACCTGAAATTCACAACACAAAATAAAACGTAAAATTGCACTAACCTAGCGCTCCCTCATGTGTTTACTCTCGTGTTTAACACTCTAATAATCTCGCAAAATCTCACAAAATCCCTGCAATGTTCAAGCGTTAGTGAGACTCAAGAATCCAAAGGAAAGCTTCCAAGAAGACTCTCAAAGAAAACCAGCTTCAAACAAAATGGGAGACTTGGTATTTGATTAATTGCAAGATCAATCAATTAAACAAATAACAAGTGGAGTAGGAAACAATATTAAAGAATCAAAGAAAAGCTCTATTTGACTCGAACGGACTCAAATAAAATTAACCTCTGATTTAATATTGTATAGTTCACGTTGCATGGGTGAAAGAATAAACTAAGATTTGCCTTTAGAAAGTGGAAGACAAAAACAGAGAATATTCCAAACAAAAAGGTAGTGGGTGCGGGACAAGACAAAGTGGAAGGATGGGTTGCCTTCTACTTTTAGAATAAAGCTTAAAAGTGCCAACTTTAAAGTATGTTTAACAATTGATTGCACATGGGATTTCCAAGTTGGACGGCTGTTGGAAGCTTTCCTTTGGATTCTTGAGTCTCACTAACGCTTGAACATTGCAGGGATTTTGTGAGATTTTGTGAGATTATTAGAGTGTTAAACACGAGAGTAAACACGTAAGGGAGCGCTAGGTTAGTGCAATTTTACGTTTTATTTTGTGTTGTGAATTTCAGGTGATTTTTAGATGTCTCGCGAAGGAGTACCACATCCCGATTTGTCGGTCATGTTGGCTAACATAACAGAACAGCTCAGAACCATGACTGAATGGCAATTGACTGCCGATGCTAGGATGGCTCGGGTTGAAGCGTTAGCCACTATAAACCCGAACCCTAGAGAAGAGGAGGACCGACGTGACGGACGTATGAGCGATCTATCCGATGAGGATGACAACGCCCGTCGACCACGTGATATGAATCGGCGGCGTGATTTTGGCAACGTCCCACCTAGGAGACTTGCTAGACGTGGATCACAAGTTCCACAACCTGATCTGGAAGAAGAACCAGACGAGGGAGAAGGATGGATATATGCTCGTGACGGACCGAGAGGGGAAAGAAGGAATGATTGGGGTGGTAGAAGAGATCGGGATGAGAACCGATTAGATGCTAATCTCAACAGCATCAAAATAAAAATACCTCCGTTTGAAGGTACTGACGACCCTGATGCATTCCTGACTTGGGAACGGAAGGTAGATGCTATCTTCCTGTCTCACAATTATTCAGAGATTAAAAAGGTTCAGCTGGCAGCAGTTGAATTCAGTGGATATGCTAGCCATTGGTGGGAGCAGTTCAACCTGAAGCGCGCGACTGTTTTGGCAGGCCCGATTGCTACTTAGGGTGAGATGAAACAGGCAATGAGACAACGGTTTGTGCCGTTACACTTTCACCGTGAGCTGCACCAACGGCTTCAAACTTTGAAGCAAGGTAGTAAGGGGGTTGGAGCCTATTTTAATGAGATGGAAATTGCACTAGCCCAAGCAAGGATTACTGAGGAACCTGAGGTCACAATGGCTCGGTTCATGGCCGGGTTGAATACAGATATTGCCGATGCATTGGAACTGACTCAATACAACACTCTTGAGGAGATGCTTCATATGGCTCAAAAGATTGAGAAACATAGGAAAGCTATGAGTTCCTATAAGTCTACTGGGTCGACGCCTTGGAAGAAGACGTCTTGGACTAAGGACGACAAAACGGTTCCTGCCGTTTCGAAGGGATCTGCTAGTACCGTTATTCCTTCCAAAACGGCCACCACAAAGCCTTATACTCCACCAGTGGATCGGACCGCCACTAAAGACATTGTGTGTTTCAAGTGCAACGGCCGAGGGCATAAGAAATCAGAATGCCCGAATAAAAGTGTTTTCATCATCAGGCCGAATGGAGAGGAAGAATCGGATGATGATAAGGGGAAATCGGAACCTGAGGGAGACGGTTGTACCGATTCGAATGGTGACTGTCAGAACGGTGAGCAGGTTCATCTGCTAGTTGTCCGTCGAAATCTCAGTGTGCAAGCCACAGAGGAAGTGTGTGACGAGGAACAACGGACAAATCTGTTCCATACCCGTGGGGTAATCGACAAGAAGGGTTGTTCCATCATCATTGACAACGGCAGCTGCACCAATTGCGCGAGTTGGATGATGGTTGATAAACTGGGATTACCGACGATAAAACATCCCAAGCCATATCAACTTCACTGGATGACCGATGAAGCCGGTGTCAAGGTGAATCGGCAGGTCCTTGTCAATTTTCGTATCGGCAAATACCAGGATGAAGTCCTGTGTGATGTGGTCCCAATGCAAGCAAGTCATATCATTCTCGGCAGACCATGGCAGTTTGATAGAGATGCGACCCATGAGGGCAAACGGAACCTCTATAAGTTGGTAAAGGATGGCCGAAAATTCACCTTAGCCCCCTTATCACCAGCAGACGTATGTGAAGATCAGCAATGGCTTGCTAAGTCTTATGCTGAGTATGAAATTACAAAATAGATTGAGAGAGAAAAAGAAGGTTTGCGTATGCCCAATAAAGAGAGAAACAATGAGTGTGTGAGCCTTCAACATTCGCATGAAAACAGTAAGCATGCAGAGGGAGAGTGTAAACATTCGCACGAAAAGAGTAAGCGTGCTGAGAGTGGCATTGAGAGAAAAGGAGAGGCAAATAAAAAGAAATTGAGTGTATATGCCAAAGGGAGCGAAGTGAGTAGAGCTATGATTTTTCAACAAAATTGTTTTAACGCAAGCCGACCCATTCTTTTAATGCGTTTTCGCTCTCATTGTTTGACATCGGATGGAACGGAACGGCTACATACCGTTCCGATTCGTATTTCTTCTCTCCTACAGGAATTTAAAGACGTACTGCCCGACGAGATGCCGCCTGGCTTACCTCCGATCCGCGGCATAGAACATCAGATCGACTTTGTTCCTGGATCAGCGATTCCACATCGGCCAGCTTAACGATCCAATCCAGAGGAAACCAAAGAACTGCAACGGCAAGTGGACGATTTACTTGCGCGTGGGTATGTTCGGGAGAGCCTGTCTCCATGTGCCGTTCCAGTCATTCTAGTTCCAAAGAAGGATGGCTCTTGGCGCATGTGTGTCGATTGTCGAGCAGTCAACAAAATCATTGTAAAGTATCATCACCCTATTCCTCGATTAGATGATATGCTAGATGAATTAAGTAGTAGTAAGTTATTTTCCAAAATTGATTTAATGAGTGGCTACCACCAAATTCGTATGAAAGAAGGGGATGAATGGAAAACTGCTTTTAAAACTAAGTATGGTTTATATGAATGGATGGTTATGCCGTTTGGTTTAACTAATGCTCCGAGCACCTTTATGAGGTTAATGAACCATGTACTTCGGCACTTAATTGGCAAATTTGTTGTAGTTTATTTTGATGATATTTTAATCTATAGCAAATCCTTTGATGAGCATGTTTTACATCTTAAGGAAGTTTTTCTAACACTTCGTGAACAGAAACTATATGCTAAACCTAGTAAGTGTTCATTCGCAATGGAACAAGTTGGTTTTCTTGGTTTTATTATGAGTGCAGATGGTGTTGAAGTGGATGAAGAAAAGATCCGCGCGATTCGGGAATGGCCGACGCCGAAGGCCGTTACCGATGTGAGATCGTTCCATGGATTGGCGAGCTTCTATCGGCGTTTTGTCAAGGATTTTAGCACCATAACCGTCCCATTGAATGACTTGACGAAAAAGAATGTTATTTTCAGGTGGGAACAGCCACAGGAGGAAGCGTTTGCTACCCTCAAGGATCGGCTCTGCTCTGCTCCAGTACTCGCGTTGCCCGACTTCAGCAAGGCGTTTGAGATAGAGTGTGATGCCAGCGGGTTGGGAATCGGTGTCGTTCTGATGCAAGAGAAATGACCGATTGCCTTTTTCAGTGAAAAGCTCAAGGATGCTCAACTCAGGTATCCGACCTATGACAAGGAGTTCTATGCTCTTGTCCGAGCGTTGGAGACTTGGCAACATTACCTGATGCCGAGGGAGTTCATCATCCACACTGACCATTTGAGCTTGAAATACCTCAAGGGACAAGGGAAGCTGAACCGGAGACATGCCGTCTGGATGGAATTTATTGAGGCTTTCCCTTATCACATTCAATATAAGCAAGGTAAAGAGAATGTTGTTGCTGATGCTTTATCACGCAGGTACGCGTTAATTACTTCTCTTAATGCCAAGTTGCTTGGATTTTCGCACATTATAGAACTCTATGCTGCCGATTCTGATTTTGGTGACATTTATTTGCATGGCGTTTCTATTTCTGGTTCTAAATTTTATAAGCATGAGGGTTATTTGTTTCGGGGCAAACAATTGTGTATTCCTCATTGCTCTCTTCGTGAATTACTTGTGCATGAAGCCCATAGCGGTGGTTTGATGGGTCACTTTGGCGTGACTAAAACTCTGGAGGTGTTGCATGATCACTTTTATTGGCCTCACATGAAGCGTGATGTAGTGCGCATCATTGCTAGATGTTTGATTTGTCGTAGAGCCAAGTCTAAATCTGCTGGTCATGGAGAATACATGTCGTTACCTGTTCCTTCCCATCCTTGGACCGATTTGTCCATGGACTTTGTCGTTGGCCTGCCTCGGTCTAAGAACGGAAAGGATAGTGTCTTTGTTGTGGTGGACAGATTTTCAAAAATGTTCCATTTTATTGCATGTTCGACTACTTGTGATGCTACTCAGATTGCTGATTTATTCTTTCGTGAAATAGTCTGTTTGCATGGTGTTCCTTTGACTATTGTGAGTGATAGAGATACTAAGTTCCTTAGTCATTTTTGGCGTGTTTTGTGGAAAAAGCTTGGTACTCGATTGTTATATTCCACTTCTTATCACCCACAAACGGATGGTCAAACTGAGGTTGTGAATCGTACACTTGGTTCACTTTTACGCACATTAGTTCGTAAGCATGTTTCTACTTGGGTTGATCATTTACCGTTTATTGAATTTGCTTACAACCGTGTTGTTCATTCTACTACTCATTACTCACCGTTTGAACTCGTATATGGATTTAATCCTAGAACTGTTTTGGATTTAACTCCTTTACCGTTGAGTGATGTTGTAAGTTTAGATGGTGCATAGAAGGCTGATTTTGTCAAGCAATTACATGCTAAGGCAAAATAGAACATTGAGCGAATGAATGAGAAGCTAATGCAGAAACAGAACGATGGCCGACGGCTAGTGACGTTCCAGGTGGGCGATTGGGTCTGGTTGCATATGCGCAAGGAGCGTTTTCCTGACCAACGCCGCGGCAAGCTCTCTCCTCGAGGAGACGGACCATTCCAGATTGTTGAGACGATCAACAACAATGCCTACAAACTGGCATTGCCGAGTGAGTATGGTGCCGTTAGCTCTACTTTTAATGTTTCTGACTTAGTCCTGTTTGATACAGATGACGAGTATGGACTTTCTGATGATGCCGATTCGGATTCGAGGGCGAATCCTTCCGAAGGGGGAGGGAATGATGCGAATCCACGCATCCAGGTGCCTTTACCGCCAGCTGGTCCAATGACTCGAGCCAGGGCTCAAAAGCTTCAAGACCGATTGTCATCTCTCATTCACAAAGAGCTGGAATCTGAGATGACAAGTGAGAAAGCTACACTGAGAGAGAAGACAACAAGAGTGGTGAATCTTCTCACTTTCGGCTTGACCGATGTTCTGTCTGATAGAAACGGCATGGAGCCGATTCACGCAAACGGCACTTGACCGTTTTTCACCGAAACGGTATCTGCCCGATTCCAAAACAATCGGCACTTACCGTTTGGGTCAAAACGGCACTTGTCCATTTCACTTAGCCATTGCCGATTCTATCATCTGTCGCGCATGCCGTTGACTACACCCGTCCTGCGTTCACGCCTGTCTGCTCGTTGTTGATAACGGCTCCTGTCCGTTTCGCCTATCCTGGAGTTGACGCGCGTTGACTGTACCGTTTTTAGCAAGGCTGCGACCTTCTAATTATTTTAGCTTAATTAATTAATTAAGACACTTATATTAATTAGTTAAGTGTTTTACTTTATTTAATATTCCTCTTTTGGAATTAGGGTTGCTTGTAAAACTTTATATAAGGAGCCTCTTGGCCTCCTTAGAAACTTGGCTGTTATTTGATAAATTGAGATATTCTCTTCAATCTCCGCCCCTTGTTCAAGTTGGTTGAACCTTGTTCTTCTTGAGTCCGCAATACTTGAGTCGTATACAAGTAAATCTTGGAATTGCATCCTACTTGTTGTTTATCTTCTTGTCGGACTTTGGTTGGCTGTTGCCTAGCGTTCAGCAGGTCTTAGTTGTGCAAGTTTATCATTCACAAGGACCCTCTCTTGTTCGGATTTTGGTTGGCTGTTGCTTAGCGTTCAGCAGGTCTTAATTGTGCAAGTGAGTTCTATCTATTCTATCTATTCCGCAGGAAATCCATCTTTGAACAAAGATCAAAATTGGTGCTACGCATCCTAAGTAGCCAGGATCGTATCAGGTTGCCAATGACGGGCGTGACTACTAAAGCATCGTTATGTGGAAAAATGACGTCGTTCTCGTCTTCTTTGGAGAAGGATAACACCATACGATCTAGAGCACTTATCGCCTCACTTTTTATTGACGCGCCTTCTCGCTTCCGCGTGTCCCCTGCTGTGGGCGTTAACTGTACAGGCTCGTCAAGGTAGGGTGTGCCTCCTGCGATAATGTTGACGATAGGAACGTCATCTTCGTCAATCCTAAGCGTTTCCCTGCCTCTGTCGGCAGGTGTAGCGTCATTTCCTGGAGCACGAGGAGGTGCATGTCTGTCATCTGTCATCCCTTTTCCCGGGTTGTTCCTAACTTCTTCTCTTGCCTTGGTGGTAAATTCCCCAAGGTAACCTTCTTCAACTAAACGTTCTATCGCCGATTTTAATTCTCTACACGCGTCTGTGGAGTGTCCCTTGACTTTATGAAACTGACAGAAAGCGTTTTCCCTTCTTCCCATGACTACTCTGGGCTTTACCGGGGCTGGATAACGGATAGGTAGGTTCCGTTGCTCCACAATCGCTAAGATTTCCGCTCTTGGCGGTATGAGGGAAGGAAGGTCTGAGTCATAGATTCGGCCCTTGGGAGGATCTGTCTGCCGCCGAGTAGGGGAGTTGCCGTGTCTTCCCATTGGAGAGTTTCCACTCTGTCTGTTGGAGGTCTTGGGGATATGGTCTCTTCGTTGGGCGTAATCGTCGATAAAACGATCATCAAGGGTCGTGTTGGTAGGAACGTTGGGAGCATGAGGCGCATTTTGTGGCATGTTTTGGATTCTGTCCCTGTTTTCTTCCTCTTCCATTCTTGCATAATTATGGGCTTTTAGTCTTAACGCGTCCAAAGTCGCCGGGGGCTCCACCATTAACATGTCTCGTAGTTTTCCATAGTGACAGTTCCGCTTCAAGGCCTCTATAGCGAAGTCAACGGTAATGCCCGGTGTTAAAGACATCTCCGTATCGAAACGAATAAGGAAATCATTCAAAGATTCCTGAGGTTTCCTACGTATGTCAAATAAAGTTGCGGCATACTTCTTGAAGAGGACCGCAGTGCTAAACTGACTTCGAAACTTAGACTCCAGCTGTGCGAAACGGTCGATGGACCTCGCTGGGAGACCTTCAAACCATAAACTCGCAACTCCTGATAACGTCATCACAAATATTTGGCACAACGCTGTGTCACTATGAGTTTGGAATTGCAAGAAGTCTTTCACCTTGTTAAGGTGGGAAATGGGGTCCTTAGTACCGTCATAGGACTCCGTAGGGAGTTTCACATGTCGGTTGACCCTGTGACGCCTTATGCGATGGTTGAATGGGTGACCCGAGGTGTCATCGAGGATTTCACGGGTATGGCGAGATGGGGAGACTTCCAAATGACGTCTCCAATTTTGTGGATTAGGGGAATGGTGTCGCCTTGGGGATCGACTGCGACTCCTTAGCGTATGGGTTCAGTATCTTCTACTACTCGATCTCTCACTATGCTCTAGGGATACATCTCTATCCATTTTCTCTTGTCGACCGTCCCAACGATCTCTATGCTCATCCTGTCACCGCTCCCCTTGGGAGACAAGAATTTATCGCGCGTGAGGCACGTAAGGCTCTATTTGCTGCGTAAGGGTGCTTGGTATCACCGTCGCGGGCAAGGTCAGCGAAATGTCTCTACATTGCGAAGGAGATAATGGTCGTTCGGTGACAATAAATGAAGTGAAAATAGTCTGAGAAGGAACACTCTGTCCAGAAATATTGGGCGTGAATCTTGCGGCCAACTCGGTTAAATAGTCCAACTGAGCACGAAAAGCAGATATTGAATTCACAAAAGGATTATTAGCACTATCCGTCATAGATCCCATTGGAAGAGGAGTGGAATAGCTAGATCCTGCCATTTGGGAGAGGGGAACATGCATCTAGGAAAAAGGTGTTCCCATTGTTTGTCTAAAAGAGAAATCTGAAGATCCCAGAGAAATTTCCTGCATTGTGGTAGAAACATCAGTAGTAGCGAAAGGGAAAAGTTCTCTGCGGACCGCAAAAGGAAGGCTAGAAGGCTGAGATGGTGTAGACTCCGAATCAGAAGCCATGATCCTTCGATCTCCAAGAGAACAGAGCTTGGCTATCAAGGACGCTCACTTAATAAACCAAACCTCTCAATGAAAGCACCAATTTGATAAGATTGTGACTTCTGGGGGATCGAGGGTGAGGACTATGGCCGTTCTGAGTCACTGTAGTCGTCGTCTGGTGTACCTGCAAAGCGCCGGAGGGGGGGCTCCGGCGTAGACACTCTAATGCTTAAGTCAGCATGTGTCGCACCCCATTTTTGGATTCTATCCTAATGCGACGAAGGTTTGGGACTGGATGTGAGACGAAATCGGACTCATCTCACATGATGCATTGAAGTCGCCATCCTAATTTTTCTAGGTTTAGGGAACCTATTTGTCATGCTAAAAACACTAAGGCAAAGTGGGTATGAACCCGAGAACTGTGGTTCGGGGTCGTATTATGGACTCAGGAAGGTGTTAGGCACCCGAGTCTCATCCTAAAAAGGTTACCGGAGAAAGAGGTGTTTAAACATGTTTGAAAAATGAAAGTCCTAATTTACATGAGCATGCCCAACATTTTAAATCTAACGTTTCTAAATAATTCATGCATACGAGCGTATATGCGAAAAAAATGTAGAATAAATAAAAGGGTGAGAAATTTTTACTTGAGAAAGGTATGGGCGGTTTTACCCTTTTGGATCGAAGTTAGGAGGCATACTTGTGAAGGGCATCGAGTGTTTTGCCCTACAAAGTCAAGATTATTAATTTGAAAATGATAATCGAAAAACAGATGGCTTGTTGCGTGAAATATTTAATTTAGCAATTAAACGGGAGCAGAACAATTATTTAGGTATTTGAGAGCATGCAAAAATAATTAGTTAAATAGGAAGAGCATTTGAATAGTCGGCATTAAAATTATTGTATGCAAGTGAAATAATTATTTTTTGATGATTATACGCAAGTAGAATAATTAAACATGCAAAAGGATACGGACATAAAAATTAAACATGCAAGTATACGGACATAAAAATTAAACATGCAAGCATACGGAAATTAAATAAAAATTAAACATGCAAGTATACGGAAATTAAATAAAAATTAAAAATGCAAGCATACGGAAATTAAATAAACAGTACAACCTATGAAAATTAAACATGCATACGGAAATTAAATAAACAGTACAAGCATACGGAAATTAAATTAACAGTACAAACATACGTAAAATGGATTCAAAATAAATGAATGAATAAATGCGACGGGCCAAAATTGGGCTCGGCCCATGGGCTGCCTAAGACCAGTCCATCCCTCTTCTTCTACGCTTGGGCGTACGCCCAAGCCTTTTCTCTTCCACGCTAGGCCTGGGCAGGCCCAGCCTCATTCTTTCTTTTTCTTGGGCCGCAGCCCACTTTTCTTTTCCTTCTTTATTTTCCTTTCTTTTCCTTTGGCCAACGCAGCTTCTCCTCTTCTCTATTTCCCTTTCCTTTTTTCTTTTCTTTCTTTTCCTTTTTCTCTGCTCTTGGGCTGCAAGCGATGTGTTTGGTTGTGGTTGTGTTTGATGGTGGCGGCGATTTGGTGTGGCTGAGGCGCGGGATGGCTGTGGTGCGGCGGTGGCTGTGCGCGGCGTTGGCTGAGGGATGCGGCGGTGGCTGTGTGCGGCGTTGGGCGACGCGGCTGATTGGGGCTGATTGGGGCTGATTGTGGGTGGATTGCGGCTGGGTGTGAGTGGTTGATTGGGGCTGATTGCGGTTGGTTGTGGGTGGTTGGCTGGCGATGCGGCTGGGTGTGGGTGGTTAGTGTCGCCGGCGTGGCTGAGGTGCGCGATTGGCAGCGGCGGTGGTGCGGTTTAGTGGCGTGGCAGAGCTGCTGCTAATTTTAAATTGGTACTGGTCAATTTGGGGAGGATAGAATTTTAATTGAATTGGGTATTTTGATTTTAATTTTGCAATGTGATTAATGCTTGCGTGAGTGAATTGGTGCCTCCATCCCCCCATTTTTTCGGTTTGGGCTTGGCTATTTATAGCCGGAGTTGAGGCGGTGGAGAGATGATGACGTTGCTTGGGTGACGTCGGCGTGATGACGTGGGCCGTGGTGAGGCTCGAGGCTGCTGGTCACGTTGTGGTGCCGCTCGAGGAAGCCGTGAGGATCAAGGGAGGAAAGGAGGGATGAACTGATCTCTCTAGCTCCTGCGCAGAAAGGTGGTGAGAAATAGGGGAAACCTATTAATTAGAGAACCGTTTGAAACAAGTCAACCAGATCAACGGTTAAGATCAAATCTTGATCTTCCCTTTGATTTATCCTGGTTTGAACGGGTGGTACGAACAATTTTTCCTGAAAGTGAATATAAACTCGGACTGAAGTCACTAAAATGTAGAGTAAAATAAAATAAAATTATTAGTACACAGTAAATGGTGAAAAGTTCGCTATATAGTTTGATAAAAAATATTTACTTATAAGCAATAAAAGTTCGAGTGTAATAAAATACTAAAATAAAAATTGAACGAAACGGAAAGAGATAGCACGAGTTAGAAAAATAATAACAGATAAGTAGCTAATGAGCGGAATTGTTCGACCATCGGTTTCGAGAATTTTACTCGGGACCGATATGGGTTCGAACGAAAAAAGTGATAAAAATGCGAAAAAAGTATGGAATAAAATTTAAATGACATTAAGCGTAAAAATAAACATCAGACTGACGTAAATAAATGGAAGTACAATTTTAGAAAATTAATGACAGAAAGGCGACAAATGAAAATTTTAAAATCAAAAATCGGGTAGCAACAGTTGCCCCCTCTTTACTGTCTTATCAAAAATCTGATGTAATCAAGATTTTTGATGAGCAGTAAAGATGGTTGCTTACGAACCAGCAATGGTTTAAAAGTGCGAAATGTAAATGCAGACTTCCCTGATAATGGGATGAAAAGTAAATTGCAGAAATGTAAATGACGCGTCCATGATACTGGGATGAAAAGTAAATTGTAGAAACGTAAATGGTAAAAAGTAAATTGCAGAGATGTAAGTCAGGCAGGGCGAGGGTAGTACTCGCAGTCCATACCTTTGTGCAGAAAAGTAAATGAGGCAGGGCGAGGGTAGTACTCACAATCCATACCTTCGTGCAGAAAAGTAAATGAGGCAGGGCGAGGGTAGTACTCGCAGTCCATACCTTCGTGCAGAAAAGTAAAGTGCGAAAAATAAATGAGGCAGGGCGAGGGAAGTACTCGCAGTCCATACCTTGGTGTAGAAAAGTAAATGAGGCAGGGCGAGGGTAGTACTCGTAGGTCGTCACTGATTGATGCAGAAAAATAAATGCAGAATGATAAAAGAATGTGAATGCAAACAGAAAGTAACTTGCGAAAAGTAAAGTAAAGTGCGGAAAATAAAGTGTGCGGAGACAAGACACATGTTGTGGGGACGAACCGCTTACAACATTTAGAAGATGCATGTTGTGGGGACGAACCGCTTACAACATGGTTGACATGACATCACGTGGGGACGAACCGCTTACGTGACTTAGAAAGACGCATGTTGTGGGGACAAACCGCTTACAACATTCAAACGACACATGTTGTGGGGACGAACCGCTTACAACATGGTTGACATGACATCACGTGGGGACGAACCGCTTATGTGACTTAGAAAGACGCATGTTGCGGGGACGAACCGCTTACAACATTCAAACGACACATGTTGTGGGGACGAACCGCTTACAACATGGTGGACATGACATCACGTGGGGACGAACCGCTTACGTGACTTAGAAAGACGCATGTTATGGGGACAAACCGCTTACAACATTCAAACGACACATGTTGTGGGGATGAACCGCTTACAACATGGTTGACATGACATCACGTGGGGACGAACCGCTTACGTGACTTAGAAAGACGCATGTTGCGGGGACGAACCGCTTACAACATTCAAACGACACATGTTGTGAGGACGAACCGCTTACAATATGTTAAATAGACGCATGTTGCGGGACTGAGCCGCGTCAACATCCAAACAGAAGCATGTTGCGGGACTGAGCCGCGTCAACATTTAATGCAGGAAAGTAAAACAAACGCATGTTGCGGGACTGAACCGCGTCAACATTCAGTGCAGGAAAGTAAATTGCGAGAAAGTAAATTGCAGAAAGGTAAATTGCAGGAAAGTAGATGTGAACTTCACTTGGGCGTTGTTGCCCCCAGATTGGTGCGAAAAATGAAATGAAAATTCCACTTGGACGTTGCTGTCTACTGGGAGATTGGTGCGATATCCTTCCGGACGCTGCTGCCCGTCGGATGGCGGCTTAACTCCTTCTTCGGACGCTGCTGCCCGTCGGAGATTGGTGTGAGATCCTTCCGGACGCTGCTGCCCGTGGGATGTCGGCTTAATTCCTTTATTGATTGAAAGGTGGGGATTTGAACCGCCACACAAATGTTGAAAGGTGAGGTATTGAACCGCCACACGAAATTTTGAGAGGTGGGGTTTTGAACCACCACACTAAGTTTTGAAAGGTGGGGTTTTGAACCATCACACTAAGTTTTAAAAGGTGGGGTTTTGAACCGCCACATAAAATTTTGAAATGTAGGGTTTTGAACCTCCACACGAAGTTTGGAAGAGTGGGGTTTTGAACCACCACACAAGGTTTAGAAGAGTGGGGTTTTGAACCGCCACACTAAATTTTGAGAGGTGGGGTTTTGAACCTCCACACAAAAGTTTGAAATGTGGGGTTTTGAACCTCCACACAAACGTTTGAAATGTGCGGTTTTAAACCTCCACACAAAAGTTTGAAATGTGGGGTTTTGAACCGCCACACAAAATTTTGAAATGTGGGGTTTTAAACCTCCACACAAAAGTTTGAAATGTGGGGTTTTGAACCGCCACACGAAAGTTTGGAATGTGGGGTTTTAAACCTCCATACAAAAGTTTGAAATGTGGGATTTTGAACCGCCACACAAAAGTTTGGAAAAGTGGGGTAGTAATGTACCTTTATTTGGATATTGATTTGGGTGGTGCGTGAGCGTGGCCCGCCGTACGAAGTTGATGGTGGAGTGGTAAAGTGCTCCATTCAGATGCTTGTTGGATGGTGGAGGAAATTGATCCGCCGCACGAAGTTGGTTGTGGAGTGGTAACGTACTCCATTCGGTTTCTGATTTGTTGGTGGAGATTCGCGGCAATGTGAGATTTCACTGATGCATATTTGTATCCTGCAAATAGAGAGGAAACAAACACGAAGCAGCAATCGGTGGAAAAAGAGAAAGCAATTGATAAATGGAAACAATGAGATTAAATCATGTATGTTGTATATGCAAGTATTCCCACACTACCCTAAGGTTTGCCTCCAATATTTTATGAAAACCACTTCTCTACCAAGAGAAGGTTCAACAAGTTTATGCATTTCTGGAGAACATGTCATCCTGTTTCTATCATATGAGCATGCTTGATACAAGCCTAGAAAAGCATCTGCATCTTGCCTAGGAGATAACGACCTCAAGGACAAGACTTTCCCACATCATGTAAATGTAATCAATCCTCACCGGATACTGGTGTTTGCGCTCACACTCAGAAATAGGGCTACGTGTTTACACTCATAAAAATGCAACAAACGTAGCACAAAGTCAGATTTGCAATGTCAATCCGAGTGAATAAACCTCACACGAAGATACACATGCATGGGCCTTCATATAATCGAAAGGACTTTGCTGGAGGAGGAGAAGTGAATATATTTTTCCAATGAACAGGGCATGTTGATTGGCCGCAACGAGGGTAAAGTGCACAAGTCCTTCAGTCTTTGCTGGGGATGCTTCTTCCCGTGATTACTTTGAGGGGGTAGTGGCTGGATTCTTGGATCCTTACTAGAGATGCTTTCCTTCTTGATCTTTCTGAGGACAAGGCGCTCCAGTCCTTTGATCTTTATTGAGGAAGCCCTTTCTTGATTGCTTTGAGGCACTATGCCCAAGTTTTGAATTTTCATTGGGGATGGCCCTTTTCCTTTGGAGATCACTATGTTGTGGACTAAGTGCATCAGTCCTTGGATCTTCGTGAGGAATGCTCCTTCTTGATTGCTTTGAGGGCACTATGCCCAAGTTTTGGGTCTCTACGGGAGTGATCTTTTGATGGAGAGTTAACTCTGGGGCCCCTTTTGCACTTGCTTTTGCTTTTGTTTTGTGGTG
The DNA here is from genome assembly GCA_963691705.1 of Viola odorata. Taxonomy (NCBI): domain Eukaryota; kingdom Viridiplantae; phylum Streptophyta; class Magnoliopsida; order Malpighiales; family Violaceae; genus Viola; species Viola odorata. The sequence goes on along the minus strand of OY829545.1, from coordinate 29,845,788 downwards.
TTCTTTGAACACTTTTGTTGCTTTTTTCTTTTTGATTTTTTTCGGTTTTTTTGATTTTTTTTTTTTTGATTTTTTTGGATTTCTTTTCTTGATTTTTTTTTCGAACACAAAACACATCAGCAAGCAAAGCAAGTTCAATTTTCGTGCTGACTTTCTTCAGTTTTGGTTTAAGGTCGAGGCCTTCGTCTCTTATTTTTGTTCAGCCTTCTTCCAACGCTGGCCATCAATAATCCTTAGAACTTTTGCATTCCTGCTTGCTCAAACCGAGTTCATTGTGAACCCTTCCTCGAGTTAGCCGTCCCAGTCAAGCACTGCTCATTGTCTTATTAAAAAAATAAAAATGGAAGAAAGAGCCAAGTCCAATGTCATTTTACTGCTATCCCATGTCTAATGGTGCATGTACCCTGGATATTATGCAAATCCAACTAGCACTTAGTAAGGCATTTACACTCATGAAAGAAGTAAGGGGTGAAGGCCCAAAATGCTCACAGGGATGTGTTTGTGATTGCTTACATCTAAACATGCTGCAGTTATAAGAGCTAGCAGGCAAGATCATGCATGTCATATGATTTCGAATGGATGCACAAGTTATCCATGATGCAGTAACATGTTGAACATGCTCAATTTAAGGAAGGCTTGAAAAAATTTGAGGGTAGTGTGGATTTTATCCAAAGAAAAAATCTTAACAAGTCTTAACAGTTTTAGCAATTTTACAGAAAAAATGTGATGGCATGATCACTCAAGAAAATGAATAATTAAAAGGAATTTCCCCCAAATGTGGGAATGGATGCAGAATAATTATTCAAAAATTTAAAGAGCAGAGAAGAAAGTGGACTTCTCTAGATGTGTACAGTAGAAGTGCTGAGGTCGGCGCAAAGCGCTGCTGAATGTAAACCTCACTCTGACGTTGATGCCCACTGCGATGTTCATGTAGGAATGCAGATTGAGACCAAGGTGAGGACCCCGTAAAGTTCGAATGCTGATGTAAAAAGGACAACAGGGTGTGGCCGCCGCAAAGGATGCAAATAGGGGAAACTGGGCCGCTGCAATAGATAAAAGTGGGGGGAATTGAGCCACCGCAATGGATGAAAGTGGGGTGTTTCCAAAAGGGTTGCCCCCGGTATGGACTTCCCTGATACGCGCGGCAGGGCAGCAAAGGCACACAGAATGGTCATTCAAGAAGGTACACAAGATGGTGGTTCAAGAGTTGATAAAGAGAGGATTCCTCAGTCTCGCTGAGCATTATGCAAGTCACCATAGTAGGACTCGAGCTCCTGCAAAAATAAGGGAGAAACCATGGGTAGGATTGAAGAATAATTTAGGAAAGTGGATAACGTAATCAATAGGTTTTAAGCTCTCCCTTTTCTAGTGAGGCTTTATGCAGGGACTCCAAGTATGATTCGGATTCTTGGATGTCAAGGCTCCCTGACGCTTCCCTGATGCCCATTTGGATGCCTTGGATGTTGCGGCTCATTTAGATGTTGATGTCGTAATGGCTCCACTTGAATACTTTGGCAAAGTGCATGTCCAATCAGACGCTTTACAGATTCATCCTTATTTGGATGCTAATACTCACTCAGATGTCCTTAGAAACAACTGAATCGTTTCTAGAGTTGATCAAATCACTAGGAAAAGATAAACTCGAAATGAAACTCGAGATGGGTTGTTTGCAGAATGTGGTGGTCTGCAAAGAGATCAGCTCATTGTAGTAGATGAAGAACCCGCTTGGCATCCTTCTGGATTCGTTCCTTGGCTACTCGTGACGAGGAGACATCCTCTGTGCTGGGGGATGACCCATTGCTGACTTGACGACTTGTTCAAGAAGCATGACTTGAACATCGCTCTTGGTGATGGAAGAGAATTCTTGGTCAACTGGAGATTCAGATGATCATTGGGGAATCTAATCAGTTATTTCCTTGCATAGAAACCCCAACACTTCAGCTTTTGCGGCAAGGGATTACGGATGAGTGTAACTACCCTTAAAGTCAGCATTTAGTGGTCCACCACTTATGGGATTGATCTTCACATGACCATTATCATGTGTGTGCATGGATAGAGTTTGCAGAGAATGGAGGTGTTGACCAAATTTAAAGCATGAAAGATTTAACCATGGTTGAGCTTCGAACTTGTAGACGAGGGCCATGTAGGGCGTAAATGTCATTGTAGCACGGAGCAGGAAGACAATAAGTATGTGGATTGGGACCCCTAGAGGACACACATCTATCAATGCTATGTTTCTTCCCCAAGATGAGAAACTGCTTGCAAAAGGGCACTTGGTGACAGTAATATTTTGATTGTAAGATTTCTCGAGGAGGATAGCTCAAGAGTTGATAGGAGGAGCGTTGCTCTACACCTGCTACAACGATGATCTGAAGGCAAGGGTAGGATGGCCGTAAAGAGCTCTTTGTTGCGAATTACCGCTCCCTATGCCTTGCCCCCCGGTAAAAATGTACTCAACCATTGATATCCCCTGACGCCTTCTTCTGGTCGTCATTTCACTTGTTTGCCCCCCAATTCTTAGTCTCATTGCACCCTTTGAAAGAGATGCATCCGCTCTTGATCAAATGATTGACCTTTCCTTCAAGGGCGAAACAGTTTCCTTTTGTGTGGCCCTGAGCTCCAGCATGGTACTCGCATCTTGTATTAAGATCATACCATTTTGAATAAGGAGGTCGTATAGGTTGGAGTGGGCGTGATTTGCTCCGCTACCCATTGATGCTTGTAAATCTCTCCCAAAGGAAACGGGAGGAGGTGGCGGTTGAGGCAATGGAAAAGGTTGCCTGCATCCTAGTCGGTGGGTGGCAAAACTGACATCTCTCTATGTGATAGGCGATCTCTTGAGTGTTTCCTTTGGCGTGGAAACAATGATCCTTCCGGATTTGATTCCTCGTTCCACTCTTTCTGCCATTAGGACCATGTCAGGGAAACTGGTAGACAAATTGGAGATGAGATGAGTGTTGTAAGGAGCTTGAAAGGTGCTTGCAGAAATTGAATTCTTTGTCGCTCAAAGGAGAAGAGATTCTAGCGGCTAACTCTCTCTATTTCAGAGTATAAGCTGTCACCGATTCACCGGTCCTCTTCTCTAGGTTATGATCTTGATCTTATCCAACCCCATGTATCCAGTCAAGACGTATTTGGCCAGACTCTCCCTGAATAAATGGATCAACAGCGACTCATTATGGATCGCCTTGGCTATCTTGTTACAATAGATCTTGAGATGAGTTTCGGGACTCCATCCTAATATACTTTCCGAATTTTGGGATTTTGAACTTTGAGGGCATGATTATCCCCAATACCATGCACGTATCCTCAGGTCCTATAGGATCAAAGGGATCGACCCCTCCAACAACCCTCACTCTTCCTTCCAATAGGCTCAACTTGCCAATGCTCAGCCCTTCTACTTTACCAGTAGTTGACGGATATCCAAAGGAGACTCATGGTTGTATCTGATTGCCCTAGAGGGTTGAGTTCCCGAAGGTCTAGGAATTGTGAATTGAGTGGAATGACCCTGCTGGAAGTGCTGGGACTCTGGATGGATCATGGGACGGCTCTGAGGCGGGAGGAAAAACTGAGATTTAGGGTGGATCTCCTTTTTGCCGAGATCAAGAATGGGCCCAGTCAGAAGAGGATCAAGAGTTGTACCACCTTGTCCGAAAGTGATAGCAACAATGTTCGGAATAACCGATGCGATGTGCTGAGGATTGAGAGTAAGGAAAAAAGGCTGCCATGAACCAGATGATGATGGGGTACGGAAGTACCAACGACCACAGATGAAGCGGTTGGTCCCATTGTTTGACAAGGCAGAAAATCAATTGTTGCCTCGTCTCTTGTTCAGCCCTTTCCATAGCGGCCCGAATCTGTTCTTCTGATTCGGCTATCTTTGCTTTCAATGTATCCTCCGTCTTACCATGCTCTGCCATCTTGCGCATTTACAGTCTAGTTGTATGAATCTTGCGAGGAATAGTTTGCTTTTGAGGATCAATGTTTTCCCTGAAAAATAAACAAGTGAAATAATTATAAGTTTAAGCAATGATTTAATTATGTATGCAAAAGGTCATCCCGAGGTCTCCACGCTGCAAGAGAAAAAAGAGGGGTAAGTACAATAATAGCAATAATATAGGTACCATAAAAAATCACAGGCATGGCGAATTAGGAAAATAATTGAGACAAAATTATAACTATGGAAAAATCCTGAAAGAATTTACATGTGAAAAATTGCAATTTTTTTTGTATACATGGGAAAATTGCAGAAGAATTTACACACATGGAAAAACTTTCGGAAAATTTTGTCAATGTGAAAATTTGCGAAAATGATTGCACACGTGGAAAAATTTGACACGTGTGGAAAAACTGTACACATGGAAATATTTGACACGTAAATTGTAGAGAAATTTTGAAAGTGTGAAAAATTGCGGGAAATTGTACATGTGAAAGGTTACGAAAAAATTTACAGATATTGAGAAATCGTGGAATAAATTTGCAAATATAGGGGCGTTGCAAAAAAAACTTGCAAAAATTGCAAATGTGACAAATTTACGGATAGATTTGCTAATACGGAAAATTTGAATTTTTTTTGTAAATGTGGAAGAATTACGAAAAAATTTGTAAATGTAGAAAATTTGAGGAAAAAATTTATAAAATGTGAAAAAATTTGCGAAAATTTTGTAAATATGGGAAAACAGTTGTAAATGTAGAGAAATTGCGAAATCAGTTGTAAGTGTGGAAAACTTTAAGAAATCATATAGAAAAAGTGAAACAAAGTCACAATATATGCATTTCAATATGATGCATATGCTGGGGTGACATCTACTACTTCTAACTGGCTGGAATGTTCCCGGACGATACCATAGAAGTGGTCCCTCAGTAAATGGATACGAGAGCGTTTACCGAATCATAAAAGGATCCGGGGTGCTCAATCCATTTAGGGGTTCGAGTCCGAGTGTGGGTTCGTGAAAGCTTACCAGAGCGTGGGCCCCAGGACTTCACTACTACCAACCTAATCCTTTTTGGTGATGCCCGGTGATAGGGATTATGCGTGGATATGCATATGCAATAACAGTTTATCAAAGCGAGTAACACATGACAACAAACCGAGTATAAACAATTTATCAAAGCAGATAAATACATGAAAAGCAATTAATCATGCAAAAAATCATGTGATAATACAACAATGAATACATGAAAAATAATTAATCATGTACAAAAATCATATGAAAAAAATAAACACCTCAAAATATTCCGGCTTCGACCCTATTAGTCCCCAGTGAAGTCGCCAAACTGTCGCACCCCCTTTTTGGATTCTATCCTAATGCGACGAAGGTTTGGGACTGGATGTGAGACGAAATCGGACTCATCTCACATGATGCATTGAAGTCGCCACCCTAATTTTTCTAGGTTTAGGGAACCTATTTGTCATGCTAAAAAAACTAAGGCAAAGTGGGTCTGAACCCGAGAACGGTGGTTCGGGGTCGTATTATGGACTCGGGAAGGTGTTAGGCATCCGAGTCTCATCCTAAAAAAGTTACCGGAGAAAGAGGTGTTTAAACATGTTTGAAAAATGAAAGTCCTAATTTACGTGAGCATGCCCAACATTTTAAATCTAATGTTTCTAAATAATTCATGCATACGAGCGTATATGCGAAAAAAATGTAGAATAAATAAAAGGGTGAGAAATGTTTACTTGAGAAAGGTATGGACGGTTTTACCCTTTTGGATCGAAGTTAGGAGGCATACTTGTGAAGGGCATCGAGTGTTTTGCCCTACAAAGTCGAGATTATTAATTTGAAAAAGATAATCGAAAAACAGATAAATATTTAATGGCTTGTTGCGTGAAATAATTAATTTAGCAATTAAACGGGAGCAGAACAATTATTTAGGTATTTGAGAGCATGCAAAAATAATTAGTTAAATAGGAAGAGCATTTGAATAGTCGGCATTAACATTATTGTATGCAAGTGAAATAATTATTTTTTGATGATTATACGCAAGTAGAATAATTAAACATGCAAAAGCATATGAAAGTAATAATTAAACGTGCAAGTATACGGACATAAAAATTAAACATGCAAGCATACGGAAATTAAATAAAAATTAAACATGCAAGTATACGGAAATTAAATAAAAATTAAAAATGCAAGCATACAGAAATTAAATAAACAGTACAACTTATGAAAATTAAACATGCATACGGAAATTAAATAAACAGTACAAGCATACGGAAATTAAATAAACAGTACAAACATACGTAAAATGGATTCAAAATAAATGAATGAATAAATGCGACGGGCCAAAATTGGGCTCGGCCCATGGGCTGGCTAAGACCAGCCCATCCCTCTTCTTCTACGCTTGGGCGCACGCCCAAGCCTTTTCTCTTCCACGCTGGGCCTGGGCAGGCCCAGCCTCATTCTTTCTTTTTCTTGGGCCGCAGCCCACTTTTCTTTTCCTTCTTTATTTTCCTTTCTTTTCCTTTGGCCAACGCAGCTTCTCCTCTTCTCTATTTCCCTTTCCTTTTTTCTTTTCTTTCTTTTCCGTTTTCTCTGCTCTTGGGCTGCAGGCGATGTGTTTGGTTGTGGTTGTGTTTGATGGTGGCGGCGATTTGGTGTGGCGTTGCCTGAGGGATGCGGCGGTGGCTGTGCGCGGTGTTGGCTGAGGGATGCGGCGGTGGCTGTGTACGGCGTTGGGCGACGCGGCTGATTGGGGCTGATTGGGGCGGCGGCGGTGGTTGATTGGGGCTGATTGCGGCTGATTGTGGGTGGATTGCGGCTGGGTGTGAGTGGTTGATTGGGGCTGATTGCGGTTGGTTGTGGGTGGTTGGCTGGCGATGCGGCTGGGTGTGGGTGGTTAGTGTCGCCGGCGTGGCTGAGGTGCGCGATTGGCAGCGGCGGTGGTGCGGTTTAGTGGCGTGGCAGAGCTGCTACTAATTTTAAATTGGTACTGGTCAATTTGGGGAGGATAGAATTTTAATTGAATTGGGTATTTTGATTTTAATTTTGCAATGTGATTAATGCTTGCGTGAGTGAATTGGTGCCTCCATCCCCCCATTTTTTCGGTTTGGGCTTGGCTATTTATAGCCGGAGTTGAGGCGGTGGAGAGATGATGACGTTGCTTGGGTGACGTCGGCGTGATGACGTGGGCCGTGGTGAGGCTCGAGGCTGCTGGTCACGTTGTGGTGCCGCTCGAGGAAGCCGTGAGGATCAAGGGAGGAAAGGAGGGATGAACTGATCTCTCTAGCTCCTGCGCAGAAAGGTGGTGAGAAATAGGGGAAACCTATTAATTAGAGAACCGTTTGATACAAGTCAACCAGATCAACAGTTAAGATCAAATCTTGATCTTCCCTTTGATTTATCCTGGTTTGAACGGGTGGTACGAACAATTTTGCCTGAAAGTGAATATAAACTCGGACTGAAGTCACTAAAATGTAGAGTAAAATAAAATAAAATTATTAGTACACAGTAAATGGTGAAAAGTTCGCTATATAGTTTGATAAAAAATATTTACTTATAAGCCATAAAAGTTTGAGCGTAATAAAATACTAAATAAAAATTGAACGAAACGGAAAGAGATAGCACGAGTTACAAAAATAATAACAGATAAGTAGCTAATGAGCGGAATTGTTCGACCATCGGTTTCGAGAATTTTACTCGGGACCGATATGGGTTCGAACGAAAAAAGTGATAAAAATGCGAAAAAAATATGGAATAAAATTTAAATGACATTAAGCGTAAAAATAAACATCAGACTGACGTAAATAAATGGAAGTACAATTTTAGAAAATTAATGACAGAAAGGCGACAAATGAAAATTTTAAAATCAAAAATCGGGTAGCAACAGCATGGCAGTTCCAAATGGCAGGGGTTCAACTAGCAATCATAGGCTTACCTCTCATCTCGAATGGTGGGGTATTTATAAGCGCCGAGGAGGGCGTTACCTCTAGGGGTAGGCGTTATCTAGGGAAGATAACGCCTCGAGTGATTGCATGGCTGACCTGGGATGGGATAATGTTGTGCGCGTGGGATGATGACGCGTGAGACCCCCCCCCTCCCGGCCCCGGCTGATGTCGACCATCCTAGCGTTCCTCGCCGGGTAAGGGGCGGCAACCTTGGCGGCGGACGCCCGACAGGGGCTACAGTGTTCCGGCCTTGATGTTAGGGTAAGGACGGAAATACCCCTAGAATCGCCTTGGAATTACTTCTATTGTTATCATTTATTTCTCATTTTTTCTCTCTTTTTCCCTTTTAGGTTAACAATAGCTCCTTGCAAGCGAATTACTTCGCCAAGGCCCCCCATAACTAGACTTCAAGCGCAAAAAATGGCCGAACAAGCTAAGGCAGAAGAAACATTGGCTGCTAGAATAACATAACTAGAAGAACAAGTCAGGATTACTACAGAGAGGGCCGCTCAGGCCGAAAAAGAACGGGATGAAGCAACCACTGAGTTCCCACCTGATTTTGACCCTAATCAAATAATGGGACCTTCCTCATCCGTCATCGCCGAATCTTCAGTCCCCCAATCATTCCCTGGTCCTGGGGGTCAATGGAAATGGATTGATCCTGCCTTCGTACCCACCACCCCGAACCCTGTAGCAACACGGGTGAAGGAGTTGATCCACCTCTGCAGCATTCTTTGGTTAACCTCACTTTGGACCCTGGTCGAAATCTGATTCATCAGGAATCCTGGGGATTTTGCCGACCTCAGGGTCACTCTACTCAAATCGTGATTCCCGATCCTATGGGAATTCAGCCTCCTTTTGTCAATCCGATGCAACCACCATTCACGTCGGAACCACTGCCGCCCATTGGTACGAGCGTTGTCATCACAGAGAGACCAAGTATGGATAGATTGAACCTGCTAGAGGAAAGACTCAGAGCTATCGAAGGAACAGACCCCTTTGACCCTACAGGTCCCGCTGATATGTGCATGGTCCCCGGGATCATAATGCCTCCTAAGTACAAGGTTTCAGATTTCGAGAAGTACACTAGGGTCGAGTGCCCAAAGACTCACCTCAAGGCCTATTGCAACAAAATGGCCGAAATGATACACAATGAGCCCCTGTTGATCCATCTATTCAGAGAGAGTTTGGCCAAGCATGCCTTGACTTGGTACATGAGTTTGGATAGGATCAAAACTTGGAGAGATTTATCGGATGCTTTCTTCAAGCAATACAAATTCAACTTGGAAGTTGCACCAGACCGTTCTGATCTCCAAAATCTTGAGAAAAAAACAGAAGAATCGTTGAAAACTTATGCTTAGAGGTGGAGAGAACTAGCTTCCAGAATGTCTCCTCCTTTGAATGACAAAAAGCTCTTGTCAATTTTTATGGACACCTTCAAAACTCCTTACTACACCTATCTTATCTCCAATCCATCGAGTAGCTTTTCCGACATGGTTCTAGTGGCTGATAGGGTAGAACATGGAATTAAGTCTGGGAGGATCGTTGTTTCCGCACCAGAAGTAACACCTAAGAAAGAGCCCATCATGAAGAAAGATGTCAACTTTACCTCTCACCAGCCTAGCTACAGGCCACCTTTCGCGCCACCTTCTCAATACCCTGCACCATTTCCACCACCTCCATATAACCCACCAAACAACCAAAATAACCCAAATAATCGTGGGAATCGGGAGCCACTGCTACCTCTTCGGATTCCCTTGACGGAGATTTACAAACATCTCTTAGCAGCTGGGTAAATTGTACCGATCCTGGCCCAACCTCTACAACCTCCCTACCCAAAGTGGTACGATCCTAATGCTAGATGCGAGTATCATGCCGGAGCCTAGGGCCACATGCTAGAAAACTTCTTTACCTTTAAGAGAAAAGTTAATCACTTGCTCAAAAGCAGATGCATCTCTTTCGAAGGGTTAGCCGAAGGACCCTACACGACCACCAACTTTTGAATGATCGCTCTCTCAACCCGCGGTGGACCCATTCTATTTAATCGTTCGGTAGCGATACTTATGATATCTTTGTAAAATAGTCGAGCCTACGACTACAAACAAGGGCGCTTCATGGGAGGCAACCCACGTGTTCTTTTCAATATTTTAATTTTTCGTTTATTTTGAAATCAACATCTCGGGATACCTTTTCTTTGTGAATTTACTATTTTTTTCCCTTTTCATTTCAAGTGCAACAAGACTTGTAAACTTGGGGGAAAGCAAGTAAAGTGACGACCAAAAGAAGGTGTTGAGAAATGTTAAAACTCATTTTTCAGGGAAGTTGTCCTTTACATTTTTGCAATTTCCCCTTTTCAATTTTCCTTTCCGCAATTTACGTTGTCCTAAAAATTACTACGATTTACATTGTTACCAATGTGTGTACGTGATGTTTGCTAAAATCCTTAGCTTTTGCCGAAAAAATAAAATAAAAATAATACATGCATTGCTTGGGCTTAAAAATCCTACGTTCTTAAAAATCCTACGATCAAACATGCTCATCATTTTATCACGTCACGGATAACTTGTGCATTCATTAGAAATTATATAAATATACATGATCTTGTTTGTTAACTCTTATATCCATGGCATGTTTAGACGTAAGCAATCACAAACATATCCCTGTGAGTATTTTGGGCCTTCATGCCTTATTTTTTTCATGAGTGTAAATGCTAAACTAGGTACTATTTGGATTTGCATAATATCCAGGGTACATGAACCATCAGACATGGGATAGTAGTAAGATGACATTGGACTTTTCTTTGCTTTTCTTCCACATTTTCATTTTCAACCTGTTTTCCCTTAAATGCATACTTTGTACACCCTGTACGATTCTATTAAACACTCAAAACCAAGCCTTTTATTCTCCTAACCAAGTGGGTAGTGCTCGAATAGGACCACTAAACTGGAGTACACATCAAGCAAGGGAATGACAAGGGAGCCCTTAGAGGATCACTGACAAATCAACGTCGAAAGAAAGCCAAATAAATCAAGACTTGAAAGCTTCTGCCAAAGACAGAGAGGATGACAGACCAAATAAAAATTGTACTTACTTTACTTGCTCAAAAAAATATATATATAAAAAAAAAATCAAAAAGTGTTCAAAAAAAATGTTCAAGAACACAATCAACAAAAACAACAGCAGAAGCAAGTACAAAAATGGTCGAAGGATAAACTAAAAAGGAGGGGGAGAGATAATTTCCAACGGAGATTCAAAAACTAGGTGCGCTTTGTCAACAACGAGTGATGATCTCAAAACAAAAAAGGAGAGAGATCATTCCCTGCAAAAATTCAAAAGTTGGTGCGGTTCGTCAAAATGATCTCGAAATTAAAAAAAAAAAACCGTTCAAGGAACACCAAAACAACAGCAAAAGCCAGTACACAACAAAAATGGTCAAACATCAACAGTAAAATAATCTCAAAAAGATCATCGCAAACTTGGGCATGGTGCCCTCAAAATAATCAAGAAGAAACATCTCTAGCAAAGAGTCAAGGATTTGTGCACTTTGCTCTCACCACGATCAAATCGTCGAGCACAAACTCATTAAAACCTTTTCGCAAAATAAAAACACACAACACTTTCCTTTCTTCTACAAATGCCTCCCTTTTTTCTCCCTCGCAAATTCCTTTCGATTATTAGCAGGCCCATGCAGGTGCATCTTCATTTGAAGTTTATTCACTCGGATTGACATTGCAAATTTAATTTTTGTGCTATGTTTATTGCATTTTTAGGAGTGTAAACACATAGCCTTGTTTTCTGAGCGTGAGCGCAAACACTAATGTCTGGTGAGGATTGCTTACAGTTGTTGTCATGGGAAAGTCTTGTCCTTGAGGTCGTTATTTCTTGAACAAGACGTAGACGTTATCTAGACTTGAATCAATCATGTTCATATAACAAAAATTGAACGAACATTTTATCAAAAAAAAGAGGGCTTGAATTTATTTTCTTAAACAAAGAAATCATTTTCATTCCAAACAAAAAAACTTGGGGGCAAGCCATGGGTTAAATATAGGAATATTTGATATTTCTCACATAGGTCAATTGCTCTCTCCTTTTTCTATCTGTTGCTGCTTTATGTTTGCTTCCTTTCAATTTGCAGGATACAGATATGCTCCAATGAAACCTCAACCATGGGTCTTCGATGAAGAAATCGTTGTAATGCCCTCATCATGGTACGTTACCACTTCACTTCCAACCTAGTTGTGTGGTGACTTGGTCACCCACGTTGGTGTGACGACTTGGTAGTCCACTTTTCTGTCTAGTTGTGCAGTGACTTGGTCACCCACGTTGGTGTGACGACTTGGTCGTCCACTTTTCTGTCTACTTGTGCGGTGACTTGGTCACCCACGTTGGTGTGACGACTTGGTTGTCCATTTTTCTGTCTAGTTGTGCGGTGACTTGGTCACCCACGTTGGTGTGACGACTTGGTTGTCCACTTTTCTGTCTGGTTGTGTGGTGACTTGGTCACCCACGTTGGTGTGACACCTTGGTCGTCCACTTTTATTTCCAATTGCGCGGTGACTTGGTCACCCACGTTGGTGTGACGACTTGGTTGTCCACTTTTCTTTCTATGTTGTGCGGTGACTTGGTCACTCACTTTGATGTGACGACTTGGTTGTCCACTTCTCTTTATATCGTGCGGTGACTTGGTTACCCACATTTTTAACTATGTCGTACGGTGACTTGGTTACCCACGTTTTCACTTAGTTTGTGCGGTGACTTGGTTACCCACGTTCTTACTTATGTCGTGTGATGACTTGGTCGTCCACTTTTCAGTTATGTCGCCAAGTGACTTGGTCACCCACATCCTCTTTATGTCGTGCGGTGACTTGGTTACCCACATTTTTACTTACATCGTGCGGTGACTTGGTCGCCCACATCCTCTTATGTTCATGAACGATTTGGTCACCCATATCAACCTTATTTTATACGGGGGCTTCCAACCACTCCCCATTTCAATCCATATGGTAAGTTCGAGGTAAGACTTGCTTTCCCCACATTTTTTTCTGTTTAGTGTTGTGATAGGTCGCGTTCCCACATACACTTTGTCTATCTAAATACTCCTCCTTGAGCAACTATGTTTTTCATAATTCTACATTTCTGCATAATTATTACTCCTCCTTGAGCGACTACTTTTCTGCATATCTAAACTACTCCTCCTTGAGCGACTATGTTTTACATAATTCTACATTTCTGCATAATTATTACTCCTCCTTGAGCGACTACTTTTCTGTCTATCTAAAAATACTCTTCCTTGAGCGACTACTTTTCTACATATCTAAATAACTCCTCCTAGAGCAACAACATCAAAATTATCCCATCAGATTGACATCCCCGAATATATCTCCTCCCAGAGTGACATCGACAAATCTTCCTCCCAAAGTGACATCAAAAGCATACCTCCTCCTAGAGTGACAGCAATGAACTTACCTCCTCCCAGAGTGACATCAACAAACTTACCTCCTCCCAGAGTGACATCAACAAACTTATCTCCTCCCAGAGTAACATCAACGAATCCTCCTCCTAGAGTGACATCAAAAGCATACCTCCTCCCAGAGTGACATCAACAAACTTACCTCCTCCCAGAGTGACATCAACGAACTTACCTCCCCCAGAGTGACATCAACAAACTTACCTCCTCCTAGAGTGACATCATCACGGTGAGATTGAGGTAAGACCTGCTGTGTCGCCAAAATTCGGATATATGGGGGCAACCGTCTTTACTGCTTATCAAATACTTTGATAAGACAGTAAAGAGGGGGCAACTGTTGACACCCGAATTTTGACGTCGTTTTTTAATTAAATTTATCATTTTCGTTATTTCACTCAACTTACTGTAATTTTTAATTAATTTACTGTCGTTAGTATTTTTAAATTCTCATCGCATTTTATCATCGTCATTGTCATCGTCAGCGTTCGAAATCGTATTTTTAATTTTTCATCATTATTATCATTAATATTTTCAGCCTTAAAAATCACATTTTTAATTATTCGCTAGTCATTTGCTAGTTATTTTTTTGTTTTAGGTCATCGCATAAAATTTAGGATTTTTAGTATTTTATCACATTTTTTAGCTTTTTTATTTTTTATTATTATTTTTGTTCGAGCTTTTATTTGACCCGAGTAAGTTCGCTCGGACAATAGCTCGAACGCGTTATGTTTTCCATCAACTATTACCTACTCTTCTTTTCATTCACGTCGACCAACTTCGTTTCGCGTAGTTTTCGTCATAACGTCATTTATTTTTCGTCCGAACATTTCATGTTTCCGAACGAGAAAATAAACACGTTAAACGAAAAATTCTCGTCATTCCCTGTAGACTGTTAAACTCGTCTTATTTTTCTCTACGCGCTGGCACTTTCGGCTCAAAAATTCGGAACGTTAGTTCACGAAAATGGCTCGAGGCCATTTAAATAAAGTTAAAGGGGCATTTGATCATCACCGTTGATCTGGTTGACCAAGGAAAGTCAACCAGATCAACGACCCTTGAATTAATGTGCATGGTGCACATGCACCGTAGAAGCGACGGAGCAGCGGAGCAAGCCACCGAGCTGCTTGCTCCCGTCGCTTCCTGTCCCGTCAACCATCATCACGCAGCCCTAGCTCCGCCAGCACGACGGTCACGGCTCCTCCACGCGCAACACCCTCATCCTCACCACACGCGATTTCTACCTAAATAGAGGCCATTGCGTCTCCATTTTCCTCACGAATTCAGGACCAAGCCTTGCTTCTTCTCCCTCTGGACGGATTGCTCATCTTAAGCGATAGTCGCCACAAGCATTTTCAGTAAGCTTTTTCAAGCTTTTCCTTCGTTTTTTCATGCGTTTTCTTTCCTTAATTTATTTAGTATCATTTTGATCAAAACAATTGCTTATATTTATGCCAATAATTCCTATATATGCCATAGATTAAATACATGCTTTTAATTTTCTTAATCGTTTGATAAATCTTGCGAATTAATTAGTTTTCGGTAATTATCATTTTTGTCATTTTTTCGAAAATAAACTCGGTACGATTTAAACTGAGATTTGAGGTTCGTATGGTCGGGAAGCCATCGAGGAGACGAGCATCTCGGTACAAAGGTTTTTCATTTCGGCCACGGTTGGCCGAACCTTGGTCGCCGGCAGTAGCGTCAGCGACACAAGGAAGAAGAGAATGAATAGTGGCATGTGGGCTTGGCTCACACAAGCCCATCACCATTCTTTTTTTATTTCCATGGGCCAGGAAAGGAACTATTCCTGGCCCATTTCCTTTGTTTTTCAAATTGGGCCCAGCCCATTTTCATTCTTTCCGGGATCTTGGATCGCATTTTTTCGTAAAATATTTGTATGTTTTGTATGACTATTTTTTTTCGTACTGTCGCTTTAAAATTCTGTACCTATCAACTGTTTAAATTCTTCACACTTTAATTTTCCGTAATTTACTTTCTACAATTTAAATTCAGTCGTTTAATTTACCGCCTATATGGTCGGTCGCATTTTTAATTCTCACAAATCATCAACTGTTTAATTTTCTGCAAATCATCAACTGTTTAATTTTCTGCAATATCACTTGTTTAATTTTCTGCAATATCAACTGTTTAATTTTCTGCAAATCATTCATTGTTTAATTTCTGCAAATCATCAACTATTTAATTTTCTGCAAATCGTCAACTGCTTAATTTCCTGCAAATATCAAATCTTTAATTTTTCATCAAATAATCATTTAATTTTTTGTATGCATCAAATCATCATTTAAATTTTCGTATGCATCAAAGCATCATTTAAATTTCTCGCACTTATCAAATCCTCATTTAAATTTCTCGCACTTATCAAATCATCATTTAATTTCTCGCATGCACTATCATCATTTAAATTTTCCCACACTTATCAAATCATCATTTAAATTTTTGTACGTGTCAAATCACCATTTTTTCTTCGTATTCGTCAAACCATTGTTTAATTTTTTGCTGTTTATTTAAATTCTCACATCCATAAACTGCTTATTTATTTTTCAAGCTATCACTAGCACTCTCATTTTGTAGGTTTAAAATTCAAGCTTCGCTTGAAAGTACGTCTTTCTTTCCCTTTTATTTATTCAACGCTTTTCCGTAAATATTAATCGCACGCATGATATATAGAATTGCTATAATTAAAATCAACCCACATGAACAACCTGTTTAAAGACTTGCTTAAAATGCCATGTTCGTTTGATTTTAAATTCCGCTTATATTGACTGCATGTACTTGGTGGCTTCGATCCCACATCAGTTTATCATTTCAAAACCTCTCATTTAAATTTGTACTCTGTTAAGCTATCCATGATATAATCACGTAGTAATTAATTTAATCATGCATAGTCCGATGATGAAATAGAGGGCGCTCATTCGGTCTTACGAAAAATTCAGTCCCATCACGCTACGGTCAGGAATAATTGATCGGTCTTGAAAACGGTAACCCCATCCGAAAAGATTTTTAAAACGGTAACCCCGTCCAATGATTAATTATTCCTGAACGGTCCCGATCATGGAAAAGACCAAAGTGACGATTCCTCTAAGGACCCCCTTTCAAAACACATTTTTATCAAACACCTTTTAAACACCTCTCTTATCAACCGGTAACCATTTTCGAATGTGACTCGGGTGCCTAACACCTTCCCGAGTCCATAATAGGACCCCGAACCTTTGTCTTGGGTTTAGACCCTCTTTTTTTATGCCTTTAGTTTTTATTTATTTTATTTTTTATGCCATGACGATTAGGTTCCCTAAGCCTAAAGATAAAATTAGGGTGGCGACTTCATTGCATGTTGCGAGGCGTCCTTTTACGCCGAGCATCGTAAGGTCTCAGATTCGTCGTATACTCGCGAATACTTTTGTTATTTTCGGGGCGCGACAAGTAGCATACATAAACAACCGTGGGATAGTACCTTACGTAGGAATTGAAACTCTCAGAGAGATTATTGAGTAGAAGATCACACATCACCCATGTATTAAACGCGTGTCTTGACCATCTCTTAGGATTTATTCCCTTCAGCCAATCATAAGCAGCTGAGTTCTCGGCCTTGATCTGCTCCAAATGAATGTTAAACTTTGCCTCTGTGTATGATCTCGCTGCATCCCAGAGCTGGTCTTTCATGAACTTGCTCCGACCAAATTACCCTTTGAAATTGTTCCATATGTGCCTCACACAATACCTATGATCAACTTCCTTCAAAACAGTACCAAATAAATTTTGCAAACCCTGCACATGAGACCATAAGTTACTATCTTGGATACAATATGATACTAAACATGAAAGTAGTACCATAAAGTTACCTTTTGCCTGTCTGACATAAAACACCATTCTTCCAAGGACCCAATGTCCTCTTGTAATCTTTGCAAAAACCACAACCAGTTGTCCTTGTTTTCAGAGTCCACAACTGCCCATGCAATAAGGAAATATGTTACCATTGGCATCCTTTCCAATTGCTGAAAATAGGTGTCCCTTATACGTCCCTTTCAAATGACACCCGTCAATGCCAATAAATGGCCTACAACCTTTCAAAAAGTCACGCTTGCAAGCTGCAAGACACATGTACAATCTTTGAAAATAACCATCTGGAGCAGTAATCTTCACTGTGCTACCAGGATTAGAATTCTTGATTGCCTCTGCATAGTTCCACAATAACTTATACTGCTCACTATGCTCTCCCTCGATAATAGACTGTGCTATTTTCTTTGCCCTGACAAGCTTGAAGTATGAAATTGTTATGAACTTCTCCCTTCTGATCCTATTCCCAAAGACCTCCAAATCAATGTCCAAATTATCCCTAAAAATACGCATGGGCTACCCATCTGCTAGTCGCTCTGCGGTTCTCTACATCCTTGCCATAGTAATACATCCTCCTGAAGGTTTTAATCTGGAAGCAAGACCTATCTGCTGACGGTGAAGCATGTATTCTCCATCCACATCTATTCTTGCAAACAACAGTGATCCTGCTCTTTTCATTCTTGGCAAACCTATAGTCATGTCCCTCTTGCAGAGAGTACGCCATCAAAGCCTTCCTGAAAACAACATGACTTGTAAACCTCATCCCAACCTCCAACTTAATTTCCCGCTCCATATTTGTACCCACATTGAATTCAGTGTACTTGTACCTCTGCCTAGCATTTTCTTCCTCACTGTCTGAACAAGGGGGTTTTCCAACATATCATTGTCCTCATAGTCAGTTTCCACATCAGGCACATTGGGACCACAACTTATAGCTGCTGGCCTATTGACCCTGTCACTTCTAATATGCTCACCCCCTAAATTGAAATCTTCATACTCTACACCAGCTTCATCCTCAGCCCCATCACCAAAAAACTCCTCTTCATCCTCTTCTTCTGAATCTACAAAGTCACTAAGTTCATCACCACTGCTGCTTTCACTATCCACTTCCCAGCTATATGTTCTATCAGCATGGCTGTCATAACCACCTTCATCATCTGCATCGCCTTCAAACTCAGGATGATCATTTTCCACCCACTCACTACTCTCATCTGCATTTGCACCAACCCTCACATAACCATCACCTTCATCTGCATTTTCCACCCACTCACTACTCTCATTTGCATTTAGACCAACTCTCACATAGCTTTCAGCTTGTGCTTCCACCCTCTCATTACTCTCACCTGCATTTGCTTCCTCACCACTCTCATCTGCATCTGCTTCCACCCTCTCACCACAATCAGCTCCATTTGCTTCCACCCTCTCACCACAATCAGCTCCATTTGCTTCACTGTGGTCTACATCATCCAAGGTAAGCATGAGGGGAGGACAAGTAACCTCTGTGCTATAACATGCAGACACATTTTCCATTTCATCATCACTACTACTATCAATCTTATGAACAAATATGGGGGTGTGGACTCCATGTTCCACATACACTTCCATTGTATCCTCACGATCTAGTAACATCTTATTTATGATTCTCTTCATGTGTTTTTCCTTCCTCAATGGCTTAATACCTTCCTCCATTTTTTCCCATGGATATTTAACATCATAATGCAGTGTATTATGAGCATATCCTTTGCTCTCGACTATTTTATGAATGTCTACAATTGAAAGCTTCTGATGTTCTTTTTGAAAACAAACTTCCACTGCATCTAAGTAACGTAACTTTGGAGCAAATATCCATGTTCCACCCATGAATATTTTCACATTCAACAACATTCTGTCATGGATTAGCACCAAATTAATATTAAAATCAGAAAGAGTAAACCCTAATCGCATCTTTGATTATTCAAACCCTAATGGCTCATTTGTTTATTCAATTCTGCCACATTGCATATTTGTTTATTCAAACCCTAAGCATTACCCACAGTATAATAACGCAGGAAAATAAAGGAGAAAAGTCACTGGCCTTGTTTCTGAAAGCGACAGCACGCTACTTCAACCGACAAGAACAGCTGGACAAAGTGGTCCTATCTTCCTTCGTCGCCTCCCCCACAGCGACAAGAACAACTTAGATTAATACAGAATTTACTTTTTCACCTCGCAAAATCACCACTCTCAAACAAATCGCCCTCCTTCAACCAAACGTCGTCAGTTTTCAAGCAATCTTACTCAATCTTCTCCAACAAGCCGTAAATGGTTACTCAAACCTCACTCACGCACTGTTGATCAAGGAGGGTTCTTTAGATCCGCGTAAAAACATTTCAAATCCGGATGTTTAGTTTGTTTAATGTGTTTTTTCCTTTTATATTTTCGTCTTTAATTTTGGAATTAAATCCTAAGAGGTAACCGGTTGTAAAGCAATGGGATACAGGTTGGTGCAGGTCAAAAGAGACGGGCCGTTTGGTTGACTGACGGAATGGACCCAAATTGCGTTGACTTAAAGTGCAGGGGAGGTGGAATCAAAAGTTGAAAGTTGAAGGGAAGTTTCTGTTTTCAGCGAAAGTACAGGGACCTAAATGCTATTACCCCTTGATGAAATTGAATTAAAACAAATCTTGTGGTTATATACACGGCCTCTAAAAATGTATAAATATGTATGAAATTAACTAAAAGAGCTCTGGTGAAATTATAGTTCAACGGTACTTTTTGAAAATCAAATTAACTAAAAGAATTCCGGTGAAATTGTAATTCAACCGTACTACTTGAAAACGGAGTCTCAAGTTTTTTTGACATAGTAGGATGTCAAATTAGAGTCTTCTAACTTTTACAATTTATATATTTTTTGAAAAATCTATTGCTAATAAATAAATAAAACTAGGAAAAAAAGAAAAAATCGACAAGATACTTTAGAGGAGCATAAAACTAACGAGTAATCAAGAAAAAAATGTAGAAAGTTGAGCTCACTAGAATCAGGAGAAACCCTCAAAACTCTTTGCATTACAAGTGAGAATTACATAAGATGGTTCTGACTTCGGAGAGAATAAAGTACAGCAGAAATCTAGAGTTTGAATTAATACAGAAAAAAAGAAACACTAAGTCAGAAAAATCAACCAAAAGCTCACTAACAAATAACCAATTTTACACATCTGAACCAAAAATCGAATTTTTCTCTTGAAAAAAAGAGGATAAAAGCAAACTACATAATGCAGAATCAGCCCCGGAGCAGATTCTCGATGGCTTCAAAGAAAAGTGGTGCAATGTCTGGATTAGGAGTCTTGACGGCGCACTTCACCCCAGGATTTCCAACAACCGTGGTGAGTTCAATTAAGAAAGGAACTCCTCGAGGGATTTTAGCGGAGAAGTAGAATACATCTTGGTTCGCATGCTTTCGCTTCGCGATGAAGAACATGTTCGATAACGTCAACCTGTCTAAAGTGGCTTCAACACCATTCAACACAAGGCTGGGAAAATCCCTCGAGACCTCATTAGAATCGGGAAGGGACCTCCATGTCTGCAATGTGCACAGGATTACAGAAAATGAGGATCCAACACCAAATGTGCAGACATTAATCAAACATCTTAAAATAGTAGCAACACTTTTGAAATTAATTTCCCTCACATTCATTCTTTTCCGCAAGTAGTGGAATATCTTTAGGCATGCTTAAGCTAAAACCAAGACTGAGTTCACCACTTTTCAAGTTGTAGACCAATTTTAATTTGCCCATTACAAGAAATCTTTTAATGACAAGGTTCATTAACAGTTCCAATTTCATGCACAGTTTAACATTCATGTTTAACTCCAGGCAATAATTATCACACATGAACCATCCTGTGTGATTTGTAGTATATACTAAGCAGCAAGGTGAAAAAAGAAAACACCAAATATTTTCTTTTACCTCAAGGAAGCTTCCTCGCTCCATCCTACCATCCTCAGTGAAGAAAACATTTAATGAGAATTTATCGTTGAAGTACCATACTGGTTGTTGATTATTCTTCACAGCAACTTGCAATAATGAGCTTGGAGGACCAACAGACAGGTTCTGAAACAATACCATGGGCAGCAGAGTTGTTGCTGATGTCCCTGGTAGCAATTGCGGTACCTGATAAACGAAAATGGTCATCTTGATGCTCAAATAAGAGGGAAAATGTTTGTGTTTGAAAAAAATGAATTTCTAGAACTACCTGCAAAGGTCCTGAAGAAGCTAAACCAAATGTATTCTTGTTGAACTGAATCATGAACCCATCAAGGGGAGTCTGTGACATGTTCTCAAACAGCATATTGTAGAAGACTTGGCCATCACGTCGTGTTAGCTGTGCACCAATTTGTAAGCCCTGACCAGTTGATGCAGGTAGAACGACAGGTAAAGGTGGCCTGCAATATGGTTAAAGGATCTAGTAAGCACAACATAAAGGTGTGAAGCAGAGTCGTCAATCATCTAAGGGTCATGAATATATCAAGCCAATGATATATTTACAATAGACTTCACAACCTGCTATATGGCCAAAGTGCCAAACCCTTCTCATCAACGCTAGATGTTCATGCAAAACTAAATAAGGCAATTTGCACACATAATAAAAGCTTACCCAGCAGGAATAGAAGGCTGGTCAACAGGAATAATAGCACTATCATCCAAGCCCATCAGATCACCAATTAAATCTGGCACAGGAGCAGCAGGCGCTGGAGTTGGTTGTCTTGCTCCAGTGTTTGGAACATTATTTGAACTACTTGATGTTGATCCAATGCTATCCGTAGGAGCAGATGATTCAGCATACCCTCCTTCACTCCCATCAGGATAGTCATCATCTTCAGTTTTTTGTGCGGTGGTCTTCACACGGGTTACAAATGCTTCTGGGGGCTTGTGGTACACAGAGGACAATGTAGCAATGTTGGCAAGAAGCTCATCAAGAAGAGATGGATCAAGTTGGTTCGAATCATCACTGATCACAGGCTTCTCAGCTAACACAACATCCTTAGCTGCCTGTAATATATGAAGTAGGAACTTTAAATGCACAGAGCATATATATTACAACAACATCAGTTACTCTGGATTCATACTAAACTAATGCATGCTGGAAAACTGAAAACCACAGGCAATTGCAATTACGTTAGTGGCAAACACAGATTGCGCTCCAAGAACAATATACTGATGTATGTAAATGCTAGGTAAAACCAATAGTGAATCAGTGGATACTTGAAATACAAAAGAAAGCATCCATCACAAAAACCATACCTCAGGATCAGTGGATAGCAGACGCCAATATATGTATGCTCGATCCCGCAAATCAGGGTTGTCTGTTTCCACAGTGGCATTATTCAAAACAACCTGTTAAAAAAGAATCTTTACAATGAGAATCGCCATAAAGATACATCAGAGGATTACCAGGAAGTTGAAACAGAAATTAACTTATAAATAAGCACATAAAATGATCATGATGGTCAAATCATTTGTGGATAGTACCACTAGAGTGTGGACATTTCAGATTGGGAGAAACATGTTAAGTCAAAAAAATAAATAATACCCAGAGTACTTGGACACAGAAGCCAAACCTGAATCATCTGTTGAGGGCCTTCAGTTGGCTTCTTAAGAAAAAGTTTGACAGTTGCAGTCAGCAACTGCAACTGGACTTGTGCAGGCTCTTCGGGGAAACTCTCTAAGAAGCTTTCTAGGAGCTCATCAGCGTTGTCAATTCTTTCAGCATACTCACCAATAATCCAGATCATTGAAGCCTAGGGACACAAAGAGGCATACGAAATGAGTATAGTATCACAAGATATGAGAGAAGGAAGGTCTTAAACAAGTAAAGCAAATACCTTAGCTTCTGGCTCATCCAAAGTATCCAAGCTCTCACAGAGTGTTGCGATGATCGATTCATAACTGCAGAGGAAGAGATCCACACTAAGTAAGGAGGAAAGGAAAAAAGAAATTTAACCCTTGAGTATCATCAAGAGGTAAGAGCATAACAATTGTAGCATACGTGTTGGGGTATCTTCTAAAGATGTCTTTGATAACTATAATGGCCTCTTGAACCACATAGTTTACTTTGATCTTGATTAGCTCAAGTAGGACACTAATGCAACGTTCAGCAGCTCTTTCTAACTTGATGGCACAACGGCCAATGGCACGAACAGCCTTTCTCACAAAATCAACATCTACTTCTGTGGCATATTCTTTGAACTCCAATAGGACCTGGAAAAAATACCCATCAAGACAGATCCTCCATAAATCCAAATCAACCCCTCAATAAACACCCCAAAAAAAACCTTCAAATGATAGCATAAAATTCATAAAACAGAATGGAAAATCTATGTTATCCTTCCAAAAAACCTTGCACATACCTGGTCTATATTGCGGTCTGAAGCAAGTTTTATCATGATTTCAAGCTTCTCCATCTTCACATATATTGGATCATTATACTTGCAGAAAAATACCTGACAATAACAGAAGGTGTTAGGAATCACATTCGTGTTCTTTTAAGAAATCATATTCATAATGATTACTGCATAACCAAATGTGAGCACAGCTGAGAATTTAACACGCATAATTCTTTTAAGAAGGCAGGATGATGAACACTTACCTTGATTTCATGGGCAAGAATTGTAGGCCGTCTTTGTACAATGAGGTTTATATTCCGCAGTGCAACATACTGTATCTCAGGTTCTGCAGAAAGTAATGTCACAAGAGGAGGAGCCATCTTCTTGCAAAGATTTCGGACAACGTCTGTGCTAGTGATGTGTTCCATTTGCTGAAGGATCATCTATAAGGAGAAAAAAAATAAAGCATAAGTCCAAGAAGTTCGATAACTGTCAGAGGTATCAACAAATGAAAAGCGTGAAGCAAAAATCAAGGGAAGAATGGTGCTTTATTACCTTAACAGCTGAAAGTACAACTGCACAATTGGCATGTTGCAACCGTGGGGTAACTCTTTCTACAATATTTTCAGCCTCACGAGAATCAGCAGCCTTGAATCGAGAAAGAGCATCCAAAATAAAAACTTGACCCCACCTGAGAATGTGCATTATGGACATCATTAGAAAACTGGTAAAGAACTTCCAATTGCAGAAGTGATAAAGCAAAAGATAAGAAAAAAGAAAAAAATGGTTTTTTTTTAAAGAAACGGAAGAGAAAACAGCCTTTTAGAAGATTATGACAACATCCAAAGCATGAAACTGATTCCAGTGAATATTATGTAATGCACGCCATATCAAACTACATGAATATAACGTGCCGTAGAGAGAATCCTAAACAAATTACATATGCTAGTAAACTTTTTTCCAGAATAAAGAAAAAAGAAGTCAAAAGCTTTAGGGGACACTGCAAAAAAAAAAAAGAGCAACAAGATGGATGTAAAGGATAAACCCATCCAAATAATAGGTAAACGGCATATACATAATCACATCTCAACCATCCTAACAGATTTCATCTTATCATACTCTAGATAAGCGGAACAGGAGGATGAGTGTAGCACAAAACAGTGTATTAGTTGTTCAATTCACACCAACTAAACCCATCAAGGACCAAAAATCAGCTTCACACAAATGACAGAAGTCTCAATGTCTAACCACAAAATATACCCAGTTCAAGGCATAAAAACTAAGTTCCAAAATAATCACATCTATACACTCATTACTCGTCACAAATGACCTGCACTCCAGAAAAGTTTAGAACTAGCAGATAGAACATTACTATAGTATTAGCAGTATCTAGTTCACTTACTCTGTGCATTCATTTAGAGCAGTAAGCAACTTTGAAAGAGTGTGACTAGTGATCTCAAAGATGGGTCGGCTACTGCTCTCTTGAATCTCTGCAAGGGCAGCCACAGCATTTGCTACAACCATTGGATTATTGTCAGAAATCAAATCCTTAAGAGATTCTAGAAAGCCCCTATCCTCAACCAACTCAGCATTTATATCATAAAGTTTGGCAACACAAATGGCAGCTGTCTTGCGAACATAAGGATCATCGTCCTGTTCAAGGGTATAGAAACTTAGTAAACCAGAAATAAATTCCAACGTAGGCAAGAATGAAAATTAGATAAATGTTACAACGAACCTTAAGGCACCTCTGAAGTGGATCACATAAATACTCAGTAATCTTATCAACGCGAATGCAACCCATTGTTCGCACAGCCAGTGCTCGAATCAAAGGATTTGGATCTTGTGAATCCTGGATAAGTAGGAAAGGAAAACAAATATCAGTGAACATGAAGAAAAGAAAAATGGTATCAACACTAATTACAAAATTAAAAAACAATTTCAACAGAAAAACACAAGCATTTAAGTAATATCTCTCTATGCATATAGAGCCAGCTAGCCAAATCAGTTGGCCAGAGGACCCATACTTCAAAATCTCTTTTCAGCAGAAAAAGACCGATGCTCAAAAACATGAAAGAGTACCAGACTAAAACAAGAATCTGTCAAACAATTGCATTCACACTAGCATGCCCAACCAACAAGTTCCTCAACTGAATTGAAAATTGACATGGAATATACAGTTTCTATTCAGGGTGGAAGTATGTGAACAACAGAATGTCCTAACAGATATCTATTAATGAAAATAGCACATAGAGAAGGCAGCACCAATCCCAACGAAAAGTGATAATACTGTTACTGAAAGCAAGCTTTAGTAAATTTATTTGCTATATAAACATTCACATGAAGCTCTTACCTTCACAAAGGTATTTACAGCAAGTATAGCTAGATCAGGTTGGCTTTTGGCATAGTTTATAAGATACAAATAGACCAGCTTTTTAAGCTCTAAATTCTCTGTCTGCATGCAATTCACGACATCTGTGAAGAGTGATGACACATCCTTCCCAACAGTCATAGCAGCAATCACCTTTTTAACAGCATCTTTCCTCTTATCCTGCATAATATGTAAACAGGTACCTTTGAAACACTATACCGTATAGATACATTTGTTGCATCCAACTTCCACTAAACTAAGGATCCAAAACTCACTCCACAAGCAAAATCAGAATATAGCAAATATTAAGGAGTAGATCACATTGATAAAAAGCTTCCTTGTCATAATAATATGAATTAAAAAGAAAAAACTCATATCTGTGCTTATACTGAATAGAACATCATTAACTCGGCTTAACACAGGGACATTCAAAAAACCCAGATTATGCTCGCAAATAAACATGGATTGCTGATATGAAGGTAAAGAAGGAAGCCCATACCTATACTAGCATTGAACATAATATAATTAGCTCAGCATTCGATAAGTAAATTAGGAATTAACACTTAGCTCAATCAAATACCTTCCAAGCCGAGAAATCTAAATATCTTTAACTAAGGCATTCTTACAAACAGCCACTAATCCAATTCCCTAAACTCAGCTCGCAAACGAGCAGATCACTAGATGAAACAGAATATACTACACTTGGTAACAAGCATGAATCTCGTCGTTAGTAAAACCAAGGAAAAGAAATGTCACACGCAAGTAGAGCTCACGTGATCAAAGCAAAAAGAAATACATGCTGGGAATCTTATTAGAAAGACCCAAACAAACATTGTCATGAATTCACTAAATCCAATGGTCAAGAACTGGATGCCAAAATAAAAACGAGCAGATCTGTGAAAACACGCTAGGCGATGGGAATGACAACGGAAATTGGTGCAGATCAAAGAGGGAGGGAGAGAGAGAGAGAGAGAGTGGAACCTTGTACTGAGAATTGAGCTCTTCTTTGAGCTCAGGGATTTCTCCCTTCTTGGTGGTGGAGAAGTACTTGGAATCGTGACCGCTCATTCTTCTTCGTTTGCTTGAAGGCTTGCGTCAATGGGTCGACTCTGATGTTGGAAATGCCCGCAAAGAAGAGAGGAGAGCAAGAAATTGTTTTTTTCTTATTCTCCCAATATTGATAAAAATTGCAAAATAACACCGGCTTGAGAAACTACCGGACCGGTAAGCTTGTTTTATAATTCTGTTAAAATAATAATAATAAGAATAATACAAAAAACAAAAACAGGTTAAGGTTGTTCTATAATAATAACGAGAATTACTCGACCGTTAGGGGTGTACACGAGTCGGGTCAGATCGGTTATAGATCCAATCCGCCACCGACTCGTCCGAAATTTAGCGGGTCGGTTATAGGCACGTATAACCACGGGTTGGTGGGTGTAACGAGTCGGATCAGTTATTCATGAGTTGGCGAGTTGGCGGTTATATTTCTGGGCCTAAAATAAAAGGTCGGGTTTTTAAAAAAAAAACCTAAAAAAAATCAAAATCAAAATCAAAACTGTCGGCCACCCAAATCAAAATCAAAACCAGTATCAAATAAATCTAAATCACACTTTAAAAAACTAACAAGAAGCAGAAAAATAATGTAGCGAATAGAACAAAAACAACAATTTAACCTCTAAAATGACAATCGCCAACCATCCATCATATCAGAAAATAGGCCCATCACATTAATATCACCAAAATGTACAGGAAAAATAAAATAAACCTAAGAGCCCAATTACCAGGTGGGAGAAAATCTTGAATTAATCGAAACCAATCTTTTGACCATGTATAACCTGCATACTACAATAAAAGGAGATAAAACCATGCCGTTTATACTTTTTTCCCTCCTGAATACGAACCATGGGAGTGAAAAATCAACCGGTCTGATCCAGATCTGTAACTAGACCAGAAGATGGCAGGGGAGCACTCGGCAGTGAAGTAGCAGGAACAACGGGGGAAGAAGAAGCCGGGTTGATGTCATCACTACTACCTAATGTTCTTCCCACACCTTGAAATGGTTTAGATGAACCTTTAGGCCTCGCTGGAAAGAGAGAAGAAAAGAGAGGAGAGAAGAGAAGAAAAGAAAATTAGGGAGCGACTAAAGAATAAAAGAAAGGTGAAAGGAGAAAGTTAGGGCAGACTGAATGTTGGGACGGATTGTGTCCTGTAGAACTCGATTGTCATACGATTTTCTAGTAATGAAAAGGTTAATTTCCAAACAAAAAAAAAGTTTTCTAGATTTTAAAGGAGAAATGTGTCTCCTTCTCTAGTTCTAAACCTATTTTCTGCTCCTACATAGAGTTATTTTCTATCCAATTAATCTTATTGTTTTTTTTAATCTTCTTGTCTATTTCTAACTAATTTTTCTCATTCATGGTAAGAGATTAAGAGTTGTGTTTCTTACATTTTCGTGACATTTAAAATGTTCCTAATAATTCCTACCTTTGCATTTATGAGTTTTTTGTAATAACAAATCGCTATCAAATTAAGTATAGATCTGATCAACCTAAATTCTAATCTAAATAGTTGCAGTCAATCTTGAAGGGGATGAAAGAATATCGAAACTAGATAGATACTAAGTAGACAACTAGTCTCGAGAAGGTTAGAGAAAATAAGTAATCTAATTCAAACCTGATTGACAACCGAGGGCCTTGAGTATTGATAAATGATTGAGCGTTTTATTCTCATGTTTTTACTGCCTAATTACTTTCGAATTAAGCAGTAAAGATATTAATATCTATGAATTTCTCTCACTTGTGCAGAATTCCTTGGAGGCGGACTAAAAGGAGAACAATATCGGTAGGAGAAAATCAGACATTCGAAACTTTCTTGGTCACAGGCTTGACCAAGATAGTCGCGAGAGAGGCAAATTTCAGTAGGAGACTCGAAAAGCGAACGAGAGGATAAAGGATGACAGTTGCGGTGACAAACGAGAATTTAGGGATTTTTTATCAAGATCAAACGTCAAAACAAGAATCCTTATCGGATCTCCCTCATAGATAATATTTGATTTTATCTGAACAATATTTTATCTTCTTTTAAAAGAAGTTGTGTTTAAGTAGGACTATGAGTGTAGCTAAGCTATTTAAGCTACAAGGACTCCTTGGAAATAATCATCTCTTCCCGTTTTCAATTTTACAGAATTAATAAAACAGTTTTCTTCATCTAGCTACATCCTTCATTCCTGGTAAGAGCTTAAGAGCTTAAGAGTTATGTTTCTTATATATTCGTGAGATCTAAATTGTTCTTAATAATCTTTGTCTTCGTAATTGTTTATTTTCTGATTTTATAAAATCGATTTCTTATTAAAATCTAGAATCGATCACTCTTGCATTATAATCTGAAAGTTGCAGTCAACCTTAAAGAGGACGGGCGAAATCGGATAGGTTAAAGTAGACAACTAGTCTCACGTAGGCTAGAGAAAACAAACAATATAACTCAGACCAAATTGACAACCTAGGGCATCAATTGTGAGGTAGCTTGAGTTAGGCGTTATCTTCCCTTATGTCATTGATGACGATTGTACTACCTTTCAATCAAATCAAGCCATCAGCCAAGGTAGTAAACCCTTTAACCAGCAAGGTATTATTTGGTTAGGATTGTCTAGTAGGGAGTACCCGCTAGGGAATTTGAAGAGGAGAGAAGTAAGAGTGTACAAGAATCCTTGCATTCTATAGCAGTACTATGAAAATAAAGATAAACATCAATGAATCAATAATTGAATCATTATAATATAGCTTGCTCATGCTCTTACTTGGAATCTTCTTTTAACTGTTTTTATTCCTGACCACCTGTCTTGGTCAAGCCTCCGGCCAAGACACATTTTCCAGTTTTATTTTATTTTTGCAGTTTTATTTCCAACAACCAAACCCCCCAAGTTGTGACTTAAAGTCATCACAATCGGTCACCAAAGTAATCCACATCTCACCAACAGAGTCTCTGTGGACGATCCTCTTACCGTTATCTACAAATCCCTTGTGGATGGTTTTAAGTTGTAATTTATAACTATTTTTTATGCCCCCGACAAGCGATCAGTAAACCTGAGTTAGGTGTGTCTTCCCATTTTCTTCATCAACCAAATTAGTAAACTCTTTAACCAACAAGGTGTTGTTTGGTTAGAATTATCTAATAGAGTGCCTCTTTGGATAATTTGATATAGGAGGGAAGTAGGAATCCTAAGGTGCCCTTGGATTCTATAGCAACACTGTAAAGTAAGGATAAATATGAATCATTAGAAATATAGCTCGTTCATGCTCTTACTAGGAACCATCTCATATTTGTTTTCACACACTTGATCATCTGTCTTGGCCAAGAAGCCGACCAAGACACTTTTGTTAGTTTTACTTATTTTTAGAATTTACATTTTTAACAACCAAAGCTCCCCATTGATTACTTTTATTTCTTGTTCATATCTAGTATTTATCTTGTTCGAAGTCTACCCATTCTCTGTGGATCAAACATTGTACCATTATTTGCAATCATTTGTAGTTAATGTTAAGTTGTATTTAATTTTGACGGTCTCAACACCCAATCAGAAACGCACCCAGTAGTCTAGATGTTATTTTTTTTTTCATTTTAGTTAGTCTCACTTACTTCTTTTTGTTCATTTCGGTCCTAGATGTTATACCCATCGATTTCATTATTTTATTATTTTCCGTGACAAAATGGGCCCCACATGGTCAAACGAGTCAGAGGATTGAAACAAAAAAATTGCGCGAATTGGAAAAAAAAGAAAGAAAATCGCTTGAAATGGATCAAAAAAAATCGCGTGAAATTTAAATAAAAGAAAGATGAGATGAGAAAAGAGGAAAGAAAACCTTATGCATATCAGGAACCAAAAATGCAGCTCCTCTATCCCTAATTATCCTCCATCCTAAATCCTCCTCTTCCTCGATCTGTTGGGAGAAGGCGTTATTCTTGCCCAAAATATAAATGTAAGTATTTTAATTGACATGACAGTGAACAATTGTCGAAAAGGGCTAGGGATGTGATTTATATGCTCGTAGATAGTGAAGAAAAGCTGAAAAGAGATGTTCGAATCTTGAATGAATAAATACATGGCTTGAAGAATTCACATGTGGAAAAGGCAGTTGAGGTCACATGTTTGCAATATGAATTAGGTAAATATGGGCAAGATAAGTCAGATGCTTTTGTGAAGGGTATAAAATTTGGGGTTTTCTTGTGTGTTTTGATAGTTATGGTTGGTATAATTATAAGTATAGTGCTTAGGCATTAGTATTAGAGACTGCATATCTTCTGTTTTTTTTATTTATGTGATGGGGTTTGTATAAGGTTCGATCTAACGGTCTGAAAGATCTTAAATTGGTGGTTCAGATTAAATAGTTTTTGGGAGGAGGTAGGGTGAGGTGGAGATTTTTTAGATTTTGAATTGGGTGGTGCAGATTAAAGATGGTAGAGTTTTAAGAGCTTTTGGGGTGTTTGGGAACACGGATAAAGTTATCCTCTTAGTGTTTTCAGCTAAACAAAAGAGGAATAAGGTGTGTGGGCTATTCGAATTGGCTTGATAAAAAGGGAAAAGGCACCGACCGCAACAAAAAATCGAGTAATAAAATAAAATAAAATATATTAAATTAAAACTAAAATCATAAAGCCAATGATAAAATAAATGATGAATGAAAATGAAATGAATGACGTAATATAAATACAAAATTATAAAAAATAACAAGTAAAAGCTCTCAAGGGAAAAATATTGATATGTTAAAAATGAGTGTGATGATGATAACTAACTTTAATTGAACAACAATCTTGCATCTAGGCCAGCCTTTACTTGGCCCTTAAATAGTAATCTCCAAGAGACCTCATATAAACTTCGCTTCTTTCACGTGTCATGACAAAATCTAGCATCAACTCGTATGATTCACTTATGGCTTAGCCAAACCCAAGACTAACGCTCATGCTATTCGCCACTCTCACACACACGCATTGATATAATGCATTTGGTGCTATTTTTCCACTCCTTTTCTGGCTCGTTTTGATCATGGTGCTACTGATCCTCTCTTGTTTTCACACTATTTAGCAGATTAGAGCTTTTGGAAAGGAAATATCAAAAAGATGCATTTTTTTATGGATTCTGGACGGATTTGAGCAGTGAGGCCTAGCAGCAGTTGGCAGACAGCATGCAGGTAGCAGCTTGCCCCTGCAATGTTGCGCACGCGGTAGTCAAGGACTCAAGCGCTAAACAAGGAAACTTCATTCTTTAAGGGAATCAGCTGATCCGTGCCAATCAATTCCAATCTCTCCCATTTTGGCAAGAGAAGATTATGAGATCAACTACAATTAAACTAGGATTTCCCATTTTATTAATTTCTATTTTTAAGATTTCCCCTTTTTGTAATTTTCTTTTAAGAACCCTTTTTGTCTTAGAGTCTAGGATCTTCTTCTTCTTCATCCTCTATCTTCTTCCATCTTGGAATTCTGAACTCTCTCTCTGCCTCCGGCACCCTTGTAATTTCGATCAATAAATCGGAGCTTACTCCGGCCGGTAATCAATAAGGGTTTTTCTAATTTCATCTCTTTTCTTTATGCAATTTTATTCATTTATTTATTTTAATTCTAACATGAGCGGCTAAGCTCATTTGTTCTTGGTAGGATCAGCAAAGGTTGCTTAAGAAGGTTGTAAGGTCGAAGTGAAATTAATATATCCTTGATTGGTATTTAATTATTTAACGATTTCTTATTAATTCTACTAGGACTACTTCTAGCCTGATCAACTAGCTGTTTGCCCTAAGCGATTAAAGTCATCACTGCGGTTATAACTAACGCGAAGCTGCAGGGTAAAGTGGACAACCAATCAGAGGCATCAGGTCGCTGGTCTCATCTGATTGGGTTAGGTAAGTAATCAGGGTAGAGCCTCGAACGTACTGAGTTTCTCGCCCTAGGCGCGTCTTCGTTCATCTTCATGGGCCTTCGAGTATTGCTCCCATAAACGAACCTTGGGGGATGACAAAGCGTCAAGACTACTCCATAAACGTACCTTGGGGTAGTTTCTCGTACGAAAGGGAGCAGGGGACCTAAACGTACCTGGTCCCCATAGCGCGTCTATCACCGAGGGATAGAAGATCATTGCACCAATGATCAACCAACTTTGAAAGCAACCCGAGATAGATTCCTACTGGGAACTCCCTTCTCTATTGATTCATTACTCATTTTATTACTGTCTGTTACTGCTTTCTTAGATATTAATCAACCAACTCTTGAAAACCCCCCGTTACTTGTTACTGCCCTTATCTGTTTGCCCTTGTTGCACAACACAAGACTGTCTCACCTTAGTCTCTGTGGATCGACCATGTACCACTATACACAGTTTAATTATGCACTTTGTATAGGAAATACATATTATTTTTTAGGTGTCTCGACAGCACGTCACGCATGACTTAGGTAAGACCTCGTCACCTCGACCCTCACCTAGGGTGCTCGTGCACTTCTCATAAGAAGACTTCTCTTCTTAGCCATTACTTGCACGTAGAAAGCAAGGCTTTCTCGATCCATCGACACATTCTCGCTTGTGATTCTCAGCCACGTTCCCATATTCTCGAAGCCACGCTCGCTCGTGCCTCTCAGCCATGTTCGCTCGTGTCTCTCAGCCACGCTCAAGCGTGTCATAGGCCGAGCTCTCTCATCCTGGCCTATGCTCACCCCTTAACACGGGGGAGACCTTCATCTGTTCTCGAACCTTTAGATAGAATTTTGTCGCCATACTCGTTACCTGAATTTAACCTCCTCCCTCTTTAGCTAGCGCACTATTAGCCTTTAACATATACTCTACTAGAAGTGGCCATGAAAGTCAAGCCATCATGACAGCGCCCATTCTATGACACAGAATGCTCACTCGCTTGCCTATGCCATAATTCATAGGAGAAACTCACTTAGACATGCATACTCTTGTATCTTGCCAAGGGAAAGGTGAAGAGCCATAACACCCAATAGACTTCCCTTCATAAAACTGATAATGGACAATCTGTCAAATCCACGCACCCTCGGCACTTCTCGGGACCTTAACACTCTGCCCCACTTTATTATATTGATGCTCTCGTCGACTAAATCTCCATTCTCCAAGTTCTCCCCCACTTCGATAACTTTCTCATTCTTTTCACTCACTTTGCCACTCATTTTTTCTCTTCATTATCATTCTTTTGTCTCCTTCAAGACTCCTCAAACTCTAGCTTCATCCACCATTCTCTTTTCACAATTCATGTCTCTCATTCATCCCCCGAATATGTGCATTCAAGGGATGACCTTTGTAGGATTTCCGTAACTCTCTAGGATCCTTCAATCTGCCTCGACCACTCAAAGTCACATTATACTCAGTGTTACATTATCGAGACCCTCAGAAACTATTGTTCATTCCCTAATGTCAAGTCTTCAAACCAACCTCTTGTATCTTTTTCTCTCTCGCTCTTTCTTTTCTCCATTCTCTCTCAATTCCTCAAAGCCTTCTCAAGTATCCATTCATATAAGGTCACATGGAACCCTTTGCCACTTATTCCTAATCGGGAGGATTCCATAAGCTAACTTTTCAGAGTTGCAACATCAAGTATTACTCCGTTTATGTTCAAGAATCGGGTACCACATCCGCTTGCCTATCTCTACCATGGCTCAAGCCTCTCTAACACATAGGCATATCGTTCCTCTGAACTAACACACTTATATAAGCCATTGTTCTCTTATCCGCATGCATGGGTGGAATACCTCAAGCGAGATAGCATTTTTCCCCTCCGAATCTTATATGCAATATGTTGCTACCCGAATTTTGACGCTAGCACGTTCGATCACCTGCAAAACAGCATGCCCGCATTTTTAAGTACGCTTAATCAATTATAGTCTCTTTATCTTTATTTTTTTGCTAACCGTTATTGATCTCTCGGCCCAGCTCGAGTCCTTTCGTATTCTTTCATTTTTTTCTATCATTTTGGGTTTTTTACTTTTTTAGTCGTATTAGGTCCCGGACGAGCTTTTTCGACACTTTGTCAAAATAAATGCGTTTAGAGAGTTGAGTTCGAATTTTTGTTCGCATCATCTCGTTCCTTATATTTTTCTGCACATTTTCGTCGTCTTCGTTCGGATTTATATTCGGATTGGTAAAAACTCTTTTAAGTCCCGAACGAACATTTTCGACACTTTGTCAAAATAAATACGTTTAGAGAGTTGAGCTTAAAATTTTGTTCGCATCATTTCGATCATCATATTTTTCTCTACAACGCAGTTACCTTCGTTCGAATTTTTCACCAGTTTCATCGCAACAATTAGATCGAGCCCATATTAATTGCTAATTTTTTTGTCTTTCTTTCCTTTTGATCAACCGTTGGATTGGTTGACTATCCTTAGTCAACCATCCAACGGTCACCTAATTAAATGACACAGCCATTCCCTTTTCCTTTTCACGCAAGTTCTCTCCTCTCCCAAATCCGAAGCCTCGTCTGCTTCCAGAAGCTAGCCTCGTCACTGCTTCCAGAAGCTAGCCTCATCACCATACCCACGTCGCCCTTCCCATGTGCTTCCCGATTGTATTATTCATTTCCAGCCATGTAAATCGAAAAGGCCGCGTCACCCTTCGTACTGACCATGCAAATCCTCCCAACCAAACCCCTATAAATACATAACCAAATGTAACCCTACCCACCACGGGTTGACGCACCCTTTCATCACCAGCATCAATCCAAGCAAAAGGAAGCAATCAAAGTGAGTATTTTCAAGCTTTCTCTCTCTAGCTTCTTTCTTTTAATTTTTGTTTATCCTCCTAATGCATGAATCAATTGCTTAAATATGCTTTAAATGCTTTTATACCATGCTAAGTTCGCTTCCCTTGCACCAATTTGACTGATTGTTGCTTTAGCTATTTAATTGCTAAAAAAAACCATTTAATTAGCTTGCTTTTTGTTTGTTAAAATTACCACTGTTTTGAGCTAAAAATCTTGCTGTTTTGTGTTGATTGCACCGTTGTTGGGCTGCTAGTCATATTTGTGTTTATTTGGTCGGGATATGTGATTGGATCTTACCTTGGTCGCCGGCCATGGTGGCCGACGACGTGGAGAAGAAGAACAGTGTACTGTTCTTGTGAAGGAAGGTGACGGGTCAAGCCCGTCCCTTTCTTTGTTTTTTAAAATGTTGATGGGCTTTGGTTTAAACCAAGCCCATCTTTTCCTTTTTTTCTAATTTAAACCATGGGCTTAGGATTTATTCCTAGCCCATTTTAATTAGTTTCAGCATGCGGGCCCGACCCAAATAAATTTTTATGCGATATGTTTATTCTATTTTCGTATTTTTAATATCGTATGAATTGTTTACATGTTCGTATGCAACAAATTGTTTACTTTATGCCATGTTTTAATTATCGTAAAATTCTCGTATGCAATAAATGGTTTTCTTTATGCCATGATAATTTCGAAAGGAATTATTCGTATGCTCACATGATAACGACTTGTTCATGCCATGTTTTATTTTGTTTGTTTTTTATTAAAATTAGCCAAGCCCATTTTCTTATGTCCAAATTTCAAATGTGGGACCCACTTTTTTCGTCAAATATTTGTATGCTTGTATGCTTTAAATGATTGGTTTATGCCATGTTTTATTTTAATTAAATGCTTGTATGTTTTAAATGATATATTTATGCCATGTTTTATTTTAATTAAATGCTTGTATGCTTTGATTGATTTATTTATGCCATATTTTATTTTAATTAAATGCTTGTATGTTTTAAATGATTTGTTTATGCCATGTTTTATTTTAATTAAATGCTTGTATGCTTTAATTGATTTACTTATGCTGTATTTTATTTTAATTAAATGCTTGTATGTTTTAAATGATTTATTTATGCCATGTTTTATTTTAATTAAATACGTGTATGCTTTAATTGATTTATTTATGCCATATTTTATTTTAATTAAATGCTTGTATGTTTTAAATGATTTGTTTATGCCATGTTTTATTTTAATTGGATGCTTGCATGTTTTGAATGATATGTTGAGTTTGTTATCATGCTTTATTTTAATTAGTTGTCACAGGCTATGAATAATTGGTTCCTTTGTTTGCCATGATTATTTAATTGCTTGCTAAATAAATGTGGATAAGCACTTCTTATTATTTGTTGTTTTCGAGTCATTACTAACACTCTCGCTTTCTAGGTTAACTTCTAGATCATCGCTCAAAAAGTACGTTTTACCTCTCTTTTACTTTTATTCGATTTTCCGTAAAACATTATATGCATGCATGTTACCCAAAACTAGAAATCCAAGTATAGGCCTAGCCCGGCCCATTAGATTTGTATTCATTTTTCCATACGTTCGTATGTGATATTTAATTGTCAATTACTATTAATTTCGTGTATGCGATAACATTTAAATGCCTATGTTCACTTGTTGTAATAATTAATTGTTTACTACACTTGTTGTAATAATTGATTAGTTATTTCACTTGTTGTAATAAGTAGTTAGATATTCCGACCTCCAATTTGTAATAATTAGGTAAGTAGTTAAAAAAATCGTGTATGTTCGTTTATACCTATATTATGTCAATTGTCGTAAATTCCGTTTTTGAAGAGACGGATCGATCGGGGTTCATCAAAAAGGTAAGCTTATCTTAAAATATTTCCTTGTATGTTTATTTAAATGCTAAAACCGAATCGAATGCATGACACCTTAGTAGGCGCTAGAACCACCAAATCGTACGCATGACCTATAGAATTGCTAGAATAATTAAAATCAATCTCCCATGAACAACATGTTTATATCACTTGTCTTTTATACCATGAGATTAATTGTTTTCTTGTTAAATGCTAGGCATGATGGCTTTAAACCCATATGAAAATCTATGTGCATACATTAATCGGTATCTTGCTAGTTTTTGCTATGATAGATCGCGTAGTAATTAAGTCATGCATGGCTCGATGAAAATGGGAGAACGTCCGCTCTAGCATAGAGACAAAACGGTAACCCCGTCCCTCTGACCCAAACGGAAATAACAAGTCCCAAATGCTAAGATGTAACGTCACCTTTGAGGGCCCAAAATACATGTAAAAAATGATTTTTTCTCAAAAACACCTCGCATAACCGGTAACCTTTCTTAAAGGATGTGACTTGGGTGCCGAACACCTTCCCAAGTCTATAATCACAACCTCGAACCATTGTCCTTTGGTTTAGACCATTTGTGCCTTAGTTTTATTTTTATGCCATGATGATTAGGTTCCCTAAACCTAGAAAATTAGGGTGGCGACTTCATTTTGCATGATGTTAAGACAAGTCCAACGCTTGTCTCGCATTGTGGCCCGTCCCGAACCTAAACTCGTTTTCAACAAAAAAAAAAAGGTGCGACACAATACTATATTTTCCCTCTTAGCTTAGGCGCCTCTGCGCATTATCACTATACTTTTTCGGGCTAGTAAGTCTCATATGTATAGATAACCGGCCTCTTAATAATATAATTTATTTTAATAGAAAAGAAATTGCTCATTCGATTGCAAGAAGAAATGATAGGCTTTATAAATCTTTCAAGACCTTAATGGACTTTTAAATTTATAAAAGCATAGTTTGAATCTCACATTTACCTATAAAAAGGAAAAAGAACTTAAACATAATTTATGAAAAGTTAATGATTTCAAATAACTCGAAAATGTAAAAAAAGATATCAATTCCACCTGATTTCCTTATTGGACATCTTTAAAACTTCTATTTTTTTTTATTATTATTGGCGGAAGTGAGATTTGAACACCACCTCAGGTACGCTTAGAGATGATGCCTTACCAATCAGCACCTTACTGGTTAAAGGGTTTACCGAGTTGGCAAATGATCGAATAGGGGAAGACAACTCTAGATTAGTATCCTCGGGCGTCAATCGAGACTGGATCTGATTAACCTTTCTCCCTACCGTTTCCTGGATACACCCAGTAGGACGTAGGAGTCTACTTCCATCCTCTTGGTCGATAATCCACAACCAAGAGGAATGACTACTGCAATGACTGTTAAACACTAAATTGACTGGATTCAATATCAAACAGAGATGCGTTAAGAATAATCACGAGATTAATTAAATGTAGATGCAAAGACTAAGAGGGTCAGTTAGGCCTCATGTATGCTCATGTTCATGTTTTAAATGCCTCTATTAAGAAGGATGTGTTTAGTTACTCATACACATAATTGAAAAGTAAAATAAGCAATGTATATAATTGATAATAATCCTTCATTTTCGAAGGAGCGAAATATATGAAAAATATCTTCGAGATCCAAAACCAGAGGAGCCACCAACCAAAAAGATCGTGAACCCCCTTCTCAAAACCCTAGGAAGAGTATATATAGTCCTCTCTTCCTAGAAAGAGGGTGAAAATAAAAGAAGTTAAAATCCTAATCAAACGCTAAATTGTAGCCGCATTGTATCTGGGAGATCTCTTTCCTAAAATAGAGTTTTAAACAAAATTGGAAGGTGGGCTGCGAAGATAGCGCATCCGAAGGTGGTGCTCATGAACATCGGCTGAATTGGCCATGCTAATCTGTCTTGGCCAAGAACATGGAGTGCGCAGTTAGTCAAGCTACTAGTCGGGGATCGGTAAATCCCAAAGTGGTCCAGAAGTAGCCTCATTCCTCTCCTTTTCTGCTCCTGCTTCAGCTAAGTCATTTCCTGCAATAATCAAAGAATATCTGCAGAATTCAGTGGAATATTATTCGAGAATGTAAGAAAATAAGTGGCAAAACCATTGTAATAATGGCTCAATCAAACCTCCCCACACTTAGACAATGCTTGCCCCTAAGCATAAAACACATAAGACATGCAAAACACACAAGAAGACAATGTCATCAAAAACCAGAAAGCATCAATTTCCAAGCATCCAACTTATCACACAGAATCCTCAGGCACTTCAATCTATAACTCCAAGTTGTATTATCAAGGCCTAACCAATACCCCAAACATGCTACATTTGCATGGTGCCATGATTAAATGTTAAACTGGAAAATCAATAACTCCTATGGGCACAAAGATTGCTGACATTTGAGAAATAAAATTAATTCAAAATTTCCTTCTCGACTTTTGCTACAAAACAGCTTGAGCAGACTTTTACACTTTTTTTTGCGTTTGATTCCATGAACCTGTGATTCTAGTTCCTGGATGTCCTCACTTGTTGAGGCAAAGACACTAAGGTAAATCTCATGATTCTCGCATAGTTTCTTGGCCATTCCCACTTGTTGAGGCAAGAATGCAAGGACAAATTGCTATTTTTCTTATCTGCTCTAATTTTATTTTGTAGTTCTTTGGATATTCCAGTTTACTAAGTCTAGGATACCAGAGCAATTGCATATTTAAGTCGCAGGCAATTGAGCAAAAATCAAGAACTCTTTAAATTGTGCAAAATCTCAAAATTGGCAGTCGTATGTATCAAAGGGAGTTAATCGAGTCAAAAGTGAAGCATCAAAATCAGGGAACCATGCACATGAAGAATGTTTAAAGAATACTAGGAAAATATATCTTGCAGGCATTGGAAATGTTAACCCATTAAATTGCCTTGGTAATAAAACATGGAGTTAAGTAGTCAAATGCCTTCGCTTCTTGTGTGATGAAGATTTATGCTTAGATGCAGATGGGTTTGGTTCTCTAAAATAAACAACACAGATCAGGGCGGAATAAGGGTGTGGGAGTCATCAAACTTGTTATGGAGGAGAAGGAGGGAGTCTAAGATACTCTAGTTCAGAGTGAGGGACTGGTCCAAGGAATCCTGCAAAGTCTGTAGGATGGTGTTTGTTTTCTATTGCACTTCAAAGAGAGCGTCCAACATGTCTTGGGAAGGTGTTGGGGCAGAGGGAGATGCACTCTGGTGCTCTTGTTGGTCATCTGGGGTGGAGGCTCTCTGCCTATCTACTCGTGGGTGGATCCTAAGAGGTGACAGTGTGTATGGCTTTGCAGGATTGGTTGCAAAGATTATTTCCTCCTTGCGTGTTGTGACTGTGTTATAACAAACAACACCCCTCTCCAAATGGATCATTCCCATTTGGTCAAGGGCCTTAAGATCAAGCCACTTACGCGCAGGATACTCATTAAGTATTGTGGTGGGGTTGTAGTTCTCCGATTTGAATGCAAGCATAGAGATCAAAGAACCAAGCACCATACTGATCTTAGAAGAGCTGAATTGTTTAGCCAGCCAGAATGTAGGACTTACCTTGACTCTATTTGTGAGACACCACAGGAGGAATAACTCATTCCTGGTCAAGACACGGGAGTTCTTGGTTTTCTCTGAGAAGGAGACCGAGAGGAATCTGCAGGCAGGATCACAAAGCATTGAAGCTTTGGATCCTTCTCCAAACTCAGTTGTGAGAATCTTAAAAACTTTGGTGGCAGGCCAGTTCTCAGAAATTGCATAAAGGGTAGAAGGATACCAGCTGGGCTGGTCCACATGATCATGCACATACCCTAACAGCACATCAAATTTGTGCAGACTCAAGTGAGTCCATTGGCTATACAACCTAAACTTCACAACCTCTCCTAAATACCTATTGGCATGTATCTCCCCTTCATCAGTGAAAGGAGATGCATCAAAATATAAGGTGGAGTAAAACTCCAAGCAGAATTCATAAAACACAGGGTTAGTAGTAAAGAAGACAGTCTCCCACCCAATGTCCTCAATCATTTTTCTTAGTCTAGTAGACAATCCTAGACTATTCAATAATTTAAAATCAAAAATAATGCAAGGGTTGATTTTGCCGTAATTTAGGAGGAATGAAAACTTGTCCCTTTCTTGCTTCGAATCGAAGTTCAACCAATCCCCGTATAGTAAGAGTGGAAGGGTTAGTTTTCTACCTGCGCTGGTTGGTTGGTGTGGCACTAGCTGACCTAGAGGCTCTTGCTCTGGCTTGGGTTCCACCATGGGTCGTTTCCCCTTGTCCCGTGGGGCGAAGGAGGAAGACGAGGATCCAAGATTGGCGGTGCGGGCAGTGACAGTAGTGGAGACAATAAGAGTCTGGACTTGAGGGATGGCCAAGATAGGTGTTGTCCTAGCCAAAGAGGGTTGAGGAAGGCTCGTATTGTTCATGACACACCTTCATGCACTTACTTGGGACCCTTGGTTTTCCAATCTCCGCTTCCGGAGCTGGGAGGAGGTGGTCTCGGTGGTGGCAGCGGATTCCGCCGATCCTTCATCAAGATGATGTCGGACGGTGCTAGGGTTATGTTGGTGATTCTCCATTCTAGGGGTGAGTAGGTTTGGTGATGGAGGTTGAGTGTTGTACGGCGGTCTGAATGCTTTGATGAAGAGTGCTTCTGATAACTATAGAAGTGATTTCAGGGGCCTTTTCGTCCTTACACTCGATAACAAAGCTAGAGTACTGTAGTTATCGCTTGGACTGAACTAGTATAGCTCTCGCCTCCCATTTCTTCCACGGAATCCCGAGATGGTCGACATCAATGGGGGGGTCTCACAAGATATTTGTTCACACAAACGGTGTTATCCCATCCCTGGCGTTATAAGGCCTCAACTGAGAGCCCTGGGCGTTATTGACTCAAGATAACGCCCCCTTATAGGTAACGTCCACTTCTTGTCTATAAATACCCCAACATTCAAGACAAAAAGGTAAGCCTAAGATAGTTTGTCGAAGCTTTGCCATTTTGAACCACCATACTGACTTAAGCATCGGAGTTTCTACGCTGGAGACCCCCTCCGGCGTTTTGCAGGTACATAGGGCGTCGAGATCAGCGACCTAGGAGGCCACTTTCCTCGCTCACCCCTCTCCAGAAGATCAAATCTTATCAAATTGGTGCTTTCATTGAGAGTCTTGGTTTCATTAAGTGAGCATCCTTAATATACAAACTCCCTCTTCTCTTTCTTTCTCTTTTGGAGACACAAAGATCATGGCTTCTAACCAAGATTCTACGCCATCTCAGTCGCATAGCCCTCCTTTCGTGCCCCGAAGGAAACTGTTACCCCTCTCCACAGAAGCCACTCCTACCATGATTCAAGGGACCCCATCCACCCAGTCCTTTTATCTTTTTTAGTCCACGATGGGAATTTCGACCTCCTAGGGGAGTGTCTTGCCCTCCCAGATGGCAGGATCTAGCCTCTCAACCCCGCCACAGGTCAGATCTAGGGTGGACGGCCCAAATAATACCCTAACCGATTCCTTGGTGGCTTTGCATATCCAGTTAGAACAGTTGACTGCACTAACCTTAGGATCTGCTCCGAGCGCTTCAGGCTCTACAGTTCCCCATCA
The DNA here is from genome assembly GCA_963691705.1 of Viola odorata. Lineage (NCBI taxonomy): Eukaryota > Viridiplantae > Streptophyta > Magnoliopsida > Malpighiales > Violaceae > Viola > Viola odorata. The sequence continues at coordinate 29,802,597 of OY829545.1, read as the reverse complement.
GGCTTTATTCACTCCATCGATTGTTACTCCCCGACCGTTATCACCGCTTCAACCAAAAAATGCGTTCATGACTCTGCCTACAATAATTGCCCTCGTCAGCGTCCCTCACATCACTCAGAGGCAAGGAGAATCTGTCGCCCTGCACACGCACGAGGTTCCGCCATTTGCAGGAGAACTGTGGGACAATGTAAACTTAGAACAGTTGACTGCACTAACCTTAGGATCTGCTCCGAGCGCTTCAGGCTCTACAGTTCCCCATCAGGCTTTATTCACTCCATCGATTGTTACTCCCCGACCGTTATCACCGCTTCAACCATAAAATGCGTTCATGACTCTGCCTACAATAATTGCCCTCGTCAGCGTCCCTCACATCACTCAGAGGCAAGGAGAATCTGTCGCCCTGCACACGCACGAGGTTCCACCATTTGCAGGAGAACTGTGGGACAATGTAAACAGGAGCCATTGGGACGTTAGGCAAGATGGACAATGGGAAGATACATCTCCTCAACGCAGCGGAAGATCCAGTAGCAGAAGGTATCGAACCCGCTCACCGAGGAGCCGCAGTCGGTCCCTCAGGCGATATTACGCCCCTAATCCTCAAAGAAAAATGCGTCATTTGGAGGTTTCTCCCCCCCCCCCCCTTCCCCCCCCCCCCCCCCCCCCCCCCGTGATCCTCGTAGGATCCTTGAGGATAACACTGGCCATCCGTTTAGTTACCGCATACGCCATCATAGAGTCAGCCAACATGTGAAACTCCCCACAGAATCTTATGACAGCACAAAGGATCCCATCTCCCACCTTAACAAGGTAAAAGAATTTGTGCAATTCCAAACTCACAGTGATAAGGCCTTGTGCCAGATTTTTGTCATGATATTATCAGGGGTCGCTCATCTTTGGTTTGAGGGACTCCCAGCTGGATCGATCGACAGTTTCTCGCAGTTGGAAGCTAAGTTCCGGAGTCGATTCAGCACAGATATTCCTATCAAGAAGTCTACTGCAACTTTATTTGATATACATAGGAAACCTCAAGAATCTTTGAGGGATTTCCTTAGTCGTTTTGATATGGAAATGTCGTTAACGCTAGATGTTACCGTTGATTTCGCTGTGGAAGCTTTGAAGCGAAACTGCCATTATGGAAAATTACGAGACACGTTGATGGTGGACCCCCCAATGACTTTAGACGCGCTGAGGCTGAAAGCTCACAATTACGAGAAGATGGAGGGGGAAAAGAGTAGGGACAGGATTCAGAATGTGCCATAGAATGCACCTCTAGCCCATGACACTCATACCAACATGGCTCTTGACACTCCCTCTATTGACGATTTCGCTCAACAAAAAGATCACATCCCTAGATCCTCGAACCGATAAAGAGATAATTTTCCAAGGGGAAGGCCCGGTAATTCCCCCACTCAGCAACAAGTGGACCCACCCAAGGGCAAAATTTATAATCCTGATCTTCCTTCCCTCATACTTCCGAGAGCAAAAGTTCTGGCAATTGTCCAACAACGGAAACTGCCCATCAGTTACCTAACCCCCGTGAATCCTGGAATAATCATGGGAGGAAGAGAAAATTCTTATTTTAAGTTCCATAAAGTTAAGGGACATGCCACTGACGTGTGCAGAGAGTTAAAATTGGCAATAGAACGTTTGATAAAAGAGGGATACCTCAGAGAATTTTCCACCAAGGCTAGAGAAGAAGCCATGAGAAACCCGATAAATAGGACACAAGATGACAGACAGGCGCTTCTGCACACCATTGGGAACGACACCGTCCCCACTGGAAGAGTCAGAGAAATGTTAACGATCCATGATGAAGACATTCCCATCATCAACATTATAGCCGGAGGCACATCATATCTCGATGAACCTGAGCCATTAACACCTATGACTGGAGGCAAGAGGAAATGAGAAGGCGCGTTAATAAAAAGTGCTGAGATTAGTGCTCTGGATCGAATGATATTGTCTTTCTCCAAAGAAGACAAGAAAGGTGTCTTTTTCCCGCACAATGATGCGTTAGTGGTTACACCTGATAATAATTTGTCTTCTGCCGAAGGATGTATGGTGGAACGGCTTCTCTCAGATCAGTGCTCAAGACGGTCCGCGGTACCTGCAATGCGCCGGAGGGGTCTCCGGCGGAAACACTCCGATGCTTAAGTCAGTATGTGTACTGAATTTGGCAGAGTTTGGGCCAGTAGAGTCTGCTTACCTGCCTCCTTTGTGGGGGAGGTATTTATAGGAGAATGGGGCGTTCCCGCCCGTGTAAACGAGTATGGAGCTATCGCTAGCGTTAGGGTCTGTGGTTCGCCCTTATCGTGACACGCTACCTTGGCGGTAGGTGTATAGGTAGATATTGCCACAGTAGGATAATGGCCGGAGCGTTCTTCCTGACGCATGGTTTCCTCTAGGGGGGAGATAACTCCTTGAGCCATCCAAAAGGTCCGTGAGAGGAGCCGGTAGGGCATCGTTAGCCCTCATAGCATTAGCCTTCGGGGGAGGTATCAACCTTGTCCCTACCGCGGCGGTGTGCAACGGTGGTTATGTCCTTTCCCACTGGGTGATAGACGAAAGTACCCTTTCTTTTAGGTGAATTGTTATCATAAGCCCAACTGAAAATGAGCCCGAGTGTTTACCAAGGGCTAACGTTCCTTCTCTTATGGAGAGTCCCTCTGAGTACCGGGGTGGTTCTGCATCAGAAGTCGGTCCTGACAGTTTTTTGTCAGGATCTATAAATCAGAGGTTTCGCTGCACTAGTTTCTTCGCATTTTCACGTCCTTTCTTTTCATATTTCGCCATGGATGAACTGACTCGCAATTTTCTGATCTCTAAAACTCTGACCCTGAAAAATCTTACTAAGGGTGACATCGGCTTCCTGGAGAGGATAATCACCAAGACCTCCGAGGATGTCTTGGAGTTGCAGGGGGTGCTAACCCCTATTCTGTCTAGATAGCTGGGAATAACTTTGGAGGATTTTAGTCCCCTAGAGAGTCTGGCGAAATTGGCCACTATCACTGCTCACCTTGATGTGGTGGCCTCGATGCTGCAGCAGAGGAAAGATCTGTTGGCCTGCTGCCTAAAGGGCATGAGAACCTGCTCTACCGAACTGACCTCCGTTGCTGACGCTTTAAGGGAGGTTCCCGTTGTGCCAGGGAAAGATGATGCTGGGTCCAATGTCTGACCGCTGGCTTTGCTTCTTCTCGTTGTTTTTCCTTATGTTTCTTGTACATATTTGAACGCTAAGGCCACCTGGCCATAAATAAATAGTTGTCTCTGCTTTTTCCCAAGTCTCCTCCTTTTTCTTCTTGCTTGGTTACTTGCTACATTGGTCATGAGCCCAACTGAAAATGAGTCTTCCTCGGGACATTGTACTGCAGTGGTCGTGTTTCGGGAATTAGCAATGAATGATCTGTTTTGACTGTTACAGGGCCGTCTTTTCAGTGGCAGGTGGTTGGGCAGTTATTTGGTGTCCTTTGATTGGCGCGTTCGACGAGCAGATGTGCCTATGGCGGATCGGATTCTGCAATTACAGTTATTTTTCCCAAGCGTCTTAATTGATTTTTCAGGGGTCTGCGCGAGGGTCGAAGTGCTTACTCGGCTATATAAAGGGGGTTGCTTTCCCTTTCCTGTTCATCTTCATCCTTTCCCTTCTCTTTTGCATTTTTGCTTTTGCAGGTCACATGGCAGATTTTTATTTCTTGAGTTCCATGGATCGCGAATCCTTGCCGGCTCCCCCGACTTCGCCGGACTCAGATCATCCCCCTCCTTCGCCACCATGGAGGCCTCCGGTCCGCCGAAAAGGTCGTAAGAGGCAGGGGAAACGAACTCCCAAGGCGCCCCTCGTGACTTTGGCTTCTTCTGGTTCTGCTATTCAAGAGGGCGGAAAACGCTTTCCTTCCCCTGGTTGTTTGCTGAATAATTCTTTTCCCACCAATGCTGGTGCGGGGTTGGCAGATTCGAGTATCAAAGGAAAGTCAAGCCCGTCAGGATCCTGCCCAGGAAGGGAGGCAGACAAACCTGTCCCGAATGCTGACGGGAAGATGCCCTTTCTTGATGATGACGGGGTCTATCACCATGGCATTTATTGGCCTAATGAGGATTAGCCTCTTTGCGTTGTACCCGCCTGTGGGCGTTTTATGAATAAAATGACGCTTTCTGTCTTTTCATTTTTGTCCTAACTGAGGCAATCGCTTCGCGGTTACTCTGACTGAGTCAACACTGTCGCCCTTTTGGGGAGTTACGCCGAATAAATTTCTTTTTTCAAATTTCTTTAATGCGCTTCCACGTGGCCAACTTCTTTTACACGCGTCTTCGCCCGATTGGTGCCTCAATTAATACGGTGGCATTTTTATCCTTTAAGAAGGGCCATTCTCCGTTTTTTCAAAACTTTTGCCCTCACTTCGAATTTTTTCCTTTTTTGTCTTCCTTCGTCTTCTTCTCCGAATACCTTTCCGGCCGCTCGCCACTGTCCGCCGATTTCTCTGCGATTCTTCTCTTTTAAGGTATCAATTCGACCCTTCTCCGATTTCCTTTTTTGTTGGTTTGCTATGGCTAGGAATAGACCTCGCCAGATTATCTCTAGGCCCATGGATCCAGAGGTCGCCCAATCACCGAGCATTTTTACATGCGATGTGGTTCTGAAAGCCGAATTGGAGGAACATGGTATTACCTTTCCTCCTGGGCATGAGCCTTCTATCCCTAGAAGTGATATGCGGCTTCATAATCCAGCGTGGGGCCACAGTAGGCTTCTTTACTTTAAGATGTTCCTTTATGGTTTCCGCTTTCCCGTTCATGAGTCGATACTCACTCTGCTGCGAGAGTATAACCTTAATCCTGCCCAGATAACTCCTTCCTCCTGGTGTGCGGTTTATGCTTTTCTTCGCGCTTGCGAGTTGAAGAACATTTTTACCCCATCTATCAATTTGTTTCGCAAAATCTTTAGCATGATTTGCCACAATTGTTTAATCGAGATTACTCCCCGGTGGGATGATGCGCTCGTGCAGTCGTTTTGGCAACGTTTCCATGGCTTCAAGAAGGGTGTAGCTGATTGGAAAAGCAGTTTCTTTATTCTGGAACTACCGTCCCGTTTGTGGCGTGTTAATTTCAATCAGGAACTGATAGGCCCCGTTTGGACGAATCCCGCGATATTGTCCAGAACTGAGTTGGACCAGGCTAACGCTTTGTTAGACGAGAATACTCACTACCGCATTCGCGCCTTTGCTCTGTTCAAACCTCTGGAAGAGTGTGTTATGGGTGAGCCTATTTCTTTCCACACTTTCTTTGCTTTGGTCATCGCATGCTTTGCTTGCTATAAGAAGCTAACGGTTGATTCCCAGGTGACACTGGTACTCCTCTGATCGTAACGCCGCTTCAAACTTTACCGGCCTCGCCTCCGACCGAGGGCTCTAGTCGGGGCAGCGTTCCTCCTCCGAGGAAGAGAACTAAGATGGTTGCCCGGGGAGGGCGAAGGCCCGTTAGCTCTGCGCGAGTTTCTCTGTGGAAAATTGGCTACCGGAGCGTCGCAAGAGGACGGACTCCAGCCCAGTCGCAACGACGGTAATTACTAGCAATGATGAGGATGCGGATGCTAAGTCAGACCTTTGCCATGCTTCTTCCCTTGCTGCTTCCCAGCGTCGGAAAAAACTTGGAGTGGCCACTAGCGGACAAGCTATCGGGACATCTCCTGCGGATGTGGCAACTGTTTCTACGCCTGCTGCTTCGTCTGAGGCAGGCGCCTCTCAGCCAACGGAAGCCGCTGAGGCGTTGGGAAAAACTTGTTCTACTGAGGGAGAGGCCCTACCGATGGAATGTCCTCCTCCCATATCTGACGCTCCCGATTCTCCGATTTCTCATTGTATTCCTGACGTAGTGGTCACACATCCTGTTGCGAATTCGACTACTGAGCTACCGCCTAAGGTTACTCCACAGCTGTTTTTTTACTCCTATCAAGAGTACTTTTTCCCAGGGCTCTTCTCCACCTCCATCGATCAATCTTGCCTATGGCGGTCCTGACGGGGTCCCGGTCTACCGTATGAATCTTGCAGGGTTTTGCTTCGATGCCCTTCGCGCTGTCGGGGTTCCCCAACCTTTTTCTCGAGATGAGTTTACTGCACCCTTGATAGGGGAGATGCTGAGCTCCAAAAAAGAGAAAGAGGAATTTCTTCAACTCCCTCCCTCGGCACGCTTTCGTCGTGTTCTGAATGATTCTCTGGACTTCTTCTGCCATTTGAATTATCAATTCGAAATTCACGATCGCGAGTCACATAATTTTTCCAGTGCATTATGTGTTGCGAAGGTGCAGCTTGAAAAGGCGGTGGAGCACTCTAGGTTGCTGACGTGTCTCTGTGAATCATCCCAAACATAATTGAACAGAGAAAAGTCTATCGGGAAAGCTAAGATAGAGGTTCTGGAGGCAGAATTGGCGCTAGAAAAGAAGAAAAATCTATTTCTCCGCGAAGAGATACTTGCTCGAGATGAGGAGTCTGCTAGGGCGCCATTAAAGGAAGAGTTATGGAGGAAGAGGGTTCTGGAGGCCTTCGTTTCTGGATTTGCGGCCCGTTTCAAAGGTAACCCTTCGGATCCGGCCCAGGTAGCTGATTACATATCTATCGTGATGGGTGAGATTAGCAAAGGTGACAGCGGTTCTTCTGGTCCCTCGGGGGAGGGAACCTAACGCTAGTGATGGTGCCTGGGCCTTTCCTTGTTTTTCTTGCTGTCGTCTCTTTTCTTTTGTTTTTTCTTGAAAACCATTCGAACATTATTTTCCTTGTAATAATGCTGACGCTTTGTATCCTTTGTCGTATTGTATGATTCATCGTGATATTACCCTTATTCCTTTCTTATCTTCTTTGTACCATCGCACCGTTTGGCAAGGCCAGCGCTGCTTTTTATGTTTTTTAATCAATCCCCCAGTCCCTCATTTAATGCGAGTTGAAGGGTAATGATGAAAGGAGACACGTGTCCTTCCACAGAGAGGCGTTTGGAGCAGGCGTCTCCTAGCGAGGTGCGAATGCAGAAGCGTTTCGTCCTTATTTCAAATTTGCACCTTCTGGCGCGTGCCTTACTTTATGACGCGCTACTTCGCCACGTGTCTGATGCTGACTGGTCGTGTCCTTTCAGGGTTATATCTATTGTTTCTTCTACCCCTTTTTCTTTTTCCATCTTTTCCCTTATACGCCATTGCGTCTTTGGATAAATGCTTTGCGTCGTTCTCTCTTTCTGGCTCGATACTCCTCGTGTTCTCTTCACGAAGGTACAAGGTACACGTCCTTTTTCTTTTCTCTTTACTTTTTCCTTGTTAGCCATGCCTAGGACTAAGAAATCCTCTGAAGAGGGAGACCCTCAAAGGTCCTCCGGGGAAGAAGTAATTGATACTACTCCCACTTCTCTGTACACGCTGCCCTTAATTAACCGTAGACTTGCTGGGTTTTCTGCACAATTTCCCAAGGAATATCCCGTGCATCCTGCTTCTGAGTCGCTTCGACTGAACAGCATTCTGCCCGGAAATAGTAGAATGCTGTATGCTAAGCTCTTCGATCATGGGTTTCGTCTCCCTCTTGACCCGCTCGTAAAATTGTTGTTGGCTGATTCTGATTTGGCTCCGGCTCAATTGAGTCCTAACGCGATTTGCGTTGTTAGTGCTTTTGTCGCACTGTGCCGTTTCAAGGGAATAGAATCTCCCACTTTAGCGTTGCTTCATGACATTTTCCAGTTGTATTCCCGTAAAGGGGTGATATCGATATCGCCTCGCTATGAAGACGACTCTTTGAAGCCCATTACCTGGAAGCTTATGGGCATTGAGTCTTCTATTCCTCACTGGAAAGAGGATTTTTTTATTGTTGATCTGCCTGAGCCGTTGTGGAGGGCTGGCTTCAATGAAACAATTAAAGATGGGGCTTGGGGTCATCGGAGACCCCTTTCTGACCCGGAGGATGGCTGGTTGAAGACGCTGCTTCAATTTGATTTTAGTGTTGATGCCCGAAAAGTGGCCAACGGGTTGCCCGTGGAACGGTGCAAGAAGGGTGAGCGTTTGACCTTTTTCCTTTGCGTTGTCAAGAAGTACTAACGCTAACATTTTGTAACTGTGCAGTGCCTCCGCCTGGTTGGGAGCCCGAGTATTTCCGGAGGAGAAGGAAACAGGAGGCGAAAAAGAAGGCTGTCGCGGAAGCTAGGGCTGCTGCTAACGCCGAGGAAGGGGAGGCCCCTGCTACCGCTAACGTTACGGGCACTCGGGTTGTACGAAAGAAAAGACCTAGGAAAGTACGCGCTGCCCAACCCGTTTCGTCCCAAACTGTTGTTTCTTCAGAGGCTACAGTTGATCCGATTCCTGTTGGAATTCGTCTTGTATCCTCAACCACTCAGGTGTGTATTTTTCTTCTTTTTAAAACTTTGTTTTTCTTTTTGCACAATTTCCTTACCACGTTCTGCGTTATTTAGGAAGTCGTTGTCGTTTCTGCCCCCTCCACCTCCTAGGGAGATATGGCTATCGCAGATGTCCTTCGCGAGCGTCAGAAGAAGGCTCGCCATGAGCTTCAGAATAGCCCTTCTTCCTTGGCCGCCAACCGTACTTCGAGTGTCCTTGGGGGCGAGGGTGCGTCTGCTAATCAATCTGAACATGTTGATTTTGGCAGTCAGCCCCATGTGCCTCCTGGTTCTCCAATTCATTCTGCTCACACCCCAACGGGCTATGATTCCGATGCCCTTAATCTTGAGGTGCCTGGAGGAAATGAGGTCTCAATGCCTAACGTGGAAGGTTCCACCAGTCGGCCAGCTTCTCCTGCTGCGTTGTTCTTTGTTCCGATGCCTCATCCAACCATCGTGAGGGGTGGCCCCGCCCCTGCCTTAATGGCTGGTATCTCTCAGTACGAGCCTCCTCTCTTGCCAACTCACCACATCAGCTTACGCTCCTTTAGGGACGATATTCTGCAGTTTCCTGCCGACGCTGATAATGATACCGTGTTTTCCTCTACCGCTTATCTGATGGCAGAGATTTTGTCCCTTCCGAGAGAGAGGGATGCCTTTGTGGCTCGGGGCGAGCAGGGGTGCATAAATTTCCTTCGCTCTCAGGCGCTTTCTATGCTTTGCCATCTTCACTATATGGATGAGGAGAATGCCAGAATTGTAGCTAACGGGCAAGGAGAGATAAACAGGCTACTGGAAGAGCGACAGCATCTCGAAAATGTCCTCAATGCTGCCCACGACGGTATGGAAGCTGCCCGGGGAGAAGCTACCGCTGTTAAGCAAGAGCTGGAGACCGCTAAGTTGGCTCTGGAAGAGGAAAAACGACAGAGTGCCGATCTGGCCATACGCCTTTCTCAGGAGGAAAATAATCTGCGTCTGGAGAGGCAGAGAAACGCTGAGCTATCTGCCGATTTCTCCCTTAACGCTGAGAAGAGTCGTTGGTACTTGGAGCAGGGCGGGGGAATCATGTCGGAAGCTGTGATGCATCACTATGGGGTTGAGGGGCTCCGTATTGACGATCTCTCTGCGTATTTTGATAAGAGAGCCTCATCCGTTACTGATAGTGGTTTCTACGAGTGGAAGGCTGCTCAGCAAGGAGGGGTCAACGCGCCGCCCAATCCTTAGACTTCTTATTGTTTAAATGCTTTAAATTTTTGTGGCTGACGTGCCCGTCCATATTTTGTACTTTAAACAATGTCCGCCTTGACTTGATTAATCCCCTCTTTTTTGGATAATCTGCTTTTCTTCATGATGCCGTTTGATCGCTTGCCCGCATAGGACGTTTGTCGTCCGGTTTCCATAGATATATAATATTCCCCCGTTTGCTTTTCATCAGCCGTATTCAAGTAGCTTTACCATTGTATCCTCCTATAACATTTCTGAGAGTAAGTCAGCGCATCTGCTGCACTCATATTCATGCCGTCCCTTATTGTCAAAGGGGGCTTTATGTCTATCTCAACGTTGTTGTTGCAGTATGGACACCTCTTCATCCTCGCTTCACCGGGTATCAACCGCGCGGCTACTAGTTAGGATCTCTTTTGTTTCCTTTCGCCAAAGATTGGCTCCAACATCGCTTCACCGGGTATCAACCGCGCGGCTACTAGTTGGGATGCCCTTTGTTTCTTTTCGCCACAGATTGGCTCCAACATCGCTTCACCGGGTATCAACCACGCGGCTACTAGTTGGGATGCCCTTTGTTTCTTTTCGCCACAGATTGGCTCCAACATCGCTTCACCGGGTATCAATCGCGCGGCTACTAGTTGGGATGTCCTTTGTTTCTTTCCGCCACAGATTGGCTTTGGGGAGTGCCTCATCTTAGTGAGGTGTCTGATCAGGACCAGCCATCACAAGGATAGGACTTTTCACCCCCAAGCGTTGTACCTCACGTCCGTGGAATCGTGCCTCGTCTCAATGGGCCGTCTATGTGAGCACGGTTACCACAAGGATAGGATTTTCACTTCCAGGACGGAGTTAGTCTCTCCTTGGGGCATGCCTCTCCTTATGGGGTTACCACAAGAATAGGATTTCACTCCCAAGGATTCCGGGGCGTGCCTCATCTTAACGGGCCGTCTATGTGAGCACGGTTGCCGCAAGGATAGGATTTTCACTCCGGGAAGCCGTTTGGGGTCGTGCCTCGTCTTAATGGGCCGTCTATGCGAGCACGGTTACCACAATGATAGGATTTTCACTCCCAAACGCCTTGTTATGCCAGGGCGTGCCTCGTCTTAGTGAGCTGTCTGATTAGGACCAGCCATCACAAGGATAGGACTTTCACTCCTGGCATTCTTCGCTACCTGCATATTACCAGTAGCAAACGCGCAGTGAATATCTCAATATTCATTTATTAGAATAACTTTGATGTTACCCGATTAGCTCCTGGCGTGGTACAGCCTCAGCCGGGCGATGTTCCAAGAGTTCTGCAAGGGCGTTCCCTCGAGCGTTTCCAGATGGTATGCTCATTTTCCCACAATGCGGGTGACACGATACGGTCCATCCCAATTTGGACTGAGTTTTCCCATACGTTGTCCTGCCGCCCGCCTATCTCTGAGCACTAAATCTCCGGTTTTGAGCAATCGCTCCCTCACTTGCCGATTATGATATTGTGCCATTTTCCTTTTGTAGTGCAGGGTTTTCAGGAGGGTTTCCTCGTGTGTTTCTGGTAGAGTATCGAGGTTAGCTCGTAACCTTTCTTCGTTGTTTTCTTCTTTGAAATGAGCCACCCGAAGGCTCATCATGCCAATCTCGACTGGTGTGACAGCCTCGGTTCCGAATGCTAACGCGAATGGGGTCTCTCCCGTGCTGGCCTTGACAGTCATGCGGTAGGCCCATAGTACATATGGCAATTCGTCTGGCCATTTCTTCTTGGAACCTTCCAGGTTTCTTTTGATGCCACTGAGGATGCTGCGGTTGGTTACTTCCGCCTGACCATTGGTTTGGGGATGTGTCACAGAGGAGAATCTTTGCTCTATCTGGAACTCTGCACATCGATCCCTGAAGAACTGACTTGTGAATTGTGTCCCATTGTCCCTAACCAACATGCGTGGTACTCCAAATCGCATGATGACTTGGTGTTTGAAGAAACACCAGATTTTTTCGGTGGTGATGGTAGCTAACGCCTCAGCTTCGGCCCACTTTGTGAAGTAGTCTACCGCTACGACCACAAATTTTAACTGAGACCTGGCCTTTGGAAACGGGCCCAGGATGTCAATCCCCCATTTTGCAAACGGGCACGGAGCAACTATTTCTGAAATTGGCACGGCCGGCTTTCGAGGAATCTTAGCATATTCCTGGCATTTCTGACAGGTTTTCACGAAGTTATGACAATCTCGTCGAATGGTGGGCCAGTAAAATCCTGACCGGAAGACTTGGGCTGCCAGAGTGGCGCTAGCGATGTGCATGCCACATATCCCTTCGTGAATTTCACGTAACACGTGTAAGCCTTCTTGTTCCGTTATGCATTTAGCAGCCGGATGGGAGAAACATCTCCGTATTAACTCTCCATTATAATATGTGCATCGTGCTGCCCGTTTTAGGACTCTCTTTCTCTCTGTATGGTCTCCCGGTAGTTTATCATGTTTTAGGTATTCTATCACTGGGATCCTCCAATCATTTTCCATTTCTTCCACACAGAGCGATGCCTGCTCTTCCATGAAAGAAGGTGTAGGCAGTGCTCCATAGCACACATCACTGGGTATTGAGGCTTCTGGATTCGCTGCCATCTTGGCGAGGCTATCAGCTTCTTCATTATTTTCTCTAGGAATGTGCTCAAAGGTGACCAGAGTACCTTTTTCCTGTATGTCTAACAGCTCACGCTTCACTTTGGCTAAGTATTGGGCCATGATGGGTTCTCTGGCTTGGGAGTTTCCCAGAACCTGATCCATTATTAGCTTGGAATCTCCTCGGATCTTTAAACGTGTTCTGCCTTCCTTCTCCACACCGGGAGTGGCTTCGATGGAGAAACTGTTTCCGATTCTGAGTCCTGCCAGCAGCGCTTCGTATTCAGCCGCATTGTTGGACAATGGCTGCAGGATTCTGATGGCGTATCGCATCTCCAGGCCGTTTGGTCCAACTAAGAAGACTCCTACGCCTGCTAACTCTTGATTTTTTGCTCCATCTACGTGGATGACCCACGTATCTGCATATGTCTCCGGAGGCGGTAGGCATGAACTTTCTGCTTCTTCCTCTAACAGATCTATTTTTGCGTCCTTTGTGAACGTGCACTCAGCTATGAAGTCAGCTAACGCTTGGGCTTTAACGGCCGGTCTAGCTTTGTATTGCAACCCGTATTGTTCGAGCTCGATAGCCCAAATTAGCATTCTTCCTGAAGATTCAGGTTTTCTGAAGATTCTTCTCAACGGCTGATCCGTGAGTACCGTGACGGGGTGGGCTTGGAAATATCGATCCATCTTTCGCGTGGCTTGCACTAGAGCGAGTGCTATCTTCTCGATAGGAGCGTATCGCAGTTCAGCATCTTTCAATATGTGACTCACGAAGAATACGGGACGATGCGCGTGCCCTTCACTTCGCACAAGGACGGCGCTGACTACCTCGTCAGCTATCCCCAAATATAAATATAGTTCATCGCCGGGCTCGGGCCTCGTCAGCACTAAATCTGATGACAGGTAAGCTTTTAGCCCTGCAAACGCTTTCTCACATTCCTCTGTCCACCCGAAAGGAGCCTTGTTTCGGATGACTTTGAAGAAAGGCAAACATCTCTCGCCTTGCTTAGATATGAATCGTCCCAACGCGATGATGCGCCCGGTTAACTTCTGTATCTCTTTGACAGTCCGCGGGGGTATCATATCCTGTATGGCTTTTATCTTTGAAGGGTTGGGTTGGATGCCCTTCCGGCTGACCACATAGCCCAAGAATTTTCCCATTTGGAATGCAAACATGCACTTCCGCGGGTTTAGCTTCATCTTGTGCTTTCTCATCACATTGAGAACTTCTTCCAAGTCAGCGAGGTGTTCTCTGAAACTCCGACTTTTGATCAAGATGTCATCCACGTAAGCCTCTACATTTCTCCCGATTTGATTTTCAAAAACTTTATTTGCCATACGTTGAAATGTTGCTCCGGCATTCTTTAGCCCAAACGGCATTACGGTATAGCAGTATGTAGCCCTAGGAGTGATGAAGGCAGTTTTTTCTTCGTCCTCTACGGCCATAGGGATTTGGTGATATCCGGAATTTGCATCTAGGGAGCTTAGATAAGCATATCCAGCGGTTTGATCGACTAATTGATCTATTCGCGGAAGGGGATAGCAGTCCTTGGGACAGGCATTATTTAGGTCAGTGAAGTCGATGCACATTGACAGAGGCGTCGCAACCACTGCATAAATGTAAGTTCAACTCAGTGCTAAACCACAAAATATAATGTAGATAGTGATGAGAGGATCGAATCCACAGGGAGGAAATCTTGAATAATTCGTATTTTTCTTGTAAAATCCAAATCGCAACAAAGTTGGGGGGAGTTTTTGTAATTAAAACCAAATTAAAAACAATACTTGAATAAAAATCAGTGAGTGAAAATAGCATGCACAAATTATAACTGAAAATATGAATGAAATCAGAGGTAGAGAAACAATCCTTGGTAGAGATTTAAACAAGGTGACTATCCTTTGTAATTGATCATTGACAAAACATATTCTGAAATGGATTTATAGAAATGTTAAAGGAACTAGAGACACTCTAATTTCCCAGGTTTCCCCCTATACAAGTCAATTAAAAGAGACACTCTAATAATGACCCAAACTCTCCTAACAATTTCTCAAGTTTTCCTAAGAGTTGCTGGAAAATTGTAAACACACGGGAAACCCATTCCTAAGCCTAGGGATGGATTCAATCAGCCCTGGACCTATTCTTCTCCTTCTTTCTAGTTTAAAATGACAAGTCTTATGTCAATAATCAACTAGTTGTCTACTCAATCTTCATTTAATGTAGGAAAAACACTAATATAAATGAAACTGACATTACTCATTCAAATCAAATCACAAGTTGGCCATACTTCCAATTTTAACAAGAACAAGTTTTAATAAATTAAAATGAGAAGGAAAGAAATATAAAAACATTCATATTAAGTTCAACACAAGTCTCACAATAACATGGATAGTCAACCTCTAATCTCTACCAAGAATCAGAGGAGTTTAGCCACAATACATAATTAAAATCACAAAATAAAACTTATTGTTCAAAGTAGGAAATTGCTGGAAAATAAAGTGGAAAAGTGGTGCAGTTTTTCTGATCTCTTCTTCTCTGATCCGATTCCTCTCTCTTTGCATCGTCGTCCTCCCTTTTAATAGCCTTTCTCCTTCTCCTCTGATCTGATTCAAAGGTCCAACCTTCACCATAAAATAATTGCAGCACTTCAAGAACATGTACTGCCAAAACCAGGCTGGAAAATGGCACTTCTTCACTTTTAAAGAGAATATTCTTGAATAATTCAAAGGGAATGTTTTGTCATTCTTCCATAGATGTCCCCTTGGCGTTTCTGCAAGGTGGAAGAAGGAATCCAGGCACTAATACTCGTGCCCATGTCCTCCAGGTTCCAGGCTGTCCGAACCAGCACTCTCAAATAAAATACACAAGTACACTCAGTGCTGTCCAGGCTGGAACTCTGACACGGTCGGACTCATCCCTAGGCCTAGGGATGGAGAGACCAAATTCGGCAGACAGTAGGCTGAAATCAAAACTCCAACACCGATTGATTATTTTAGCTCTAATCTTCAAGCTTTTCGTTCCTTTTCCTCATTTAACGATTATTAAGCCTGCAAAGCAAAATAGGAAGGAAACAACCTCAAAGTAGCATAATTATTATCTCGATTAATAATAAAAGAGACAATAAAACAAGGTAAATAAACAATCAATCAAATCCCCCACACTTAATCCATGCTTGCCCTCAAGCATGAACTAAGAACACACAAAATAAACCTTCTGCACAAATATCAATCCCTGGACTGAACTCAAATGATTACTTGATAAATCAACTCATTCAAACAATGCTCAAACACTACAAATATCATAAATGTGCAAATGTTCATATAGTGGTATGATAGCATGTTGTTCAACCAGGAAATACAAACCTAGAACTACTGATTTCTCTTCCTCCGACTCAATCCAAACACTAGCTGCGACACTCATGCAATAAATATAAATACTAATAAAAACACAAACAGCAAAATTTAAAGAACACCACCAATCTTTTCCTCTTCTCCATGTTCCTCCAACATCTTTCTTTTATTTAGGCCTTCGGCCTCTTATACCTCCTTTTATTTTTATTTTCTTTTTCTTTTTTCTTTTTTTCTTCCTTCTTTTTCATTTTTTTTTTCTTTTCAACTTTCCTTCAATCCACACTCCCATTTTTTTTCTTTTTATATATATATATATTTTTTTTTTTTTCGAACTCAAGCACATGCACATGCAGACTTGTCTCTCACCATGGTGCTATGATCGGCCCTAAATACGGGGTTAGCACACAACCGATTGGAAGTTTCTCCATGATGGGATGATGGTGCCGAACCACCAACATCGTGCAGTCCAAAGGGTATGAAGAGAGAGACCACACACAAGAATTTAAAGGGTACACATGCGAGCAAAAATATAAAAACTAACAGCAGTGATGAGGAAGGGATCCTTATCCCTAGGCCTAGGGATGAGAAGACAGTGCAATTCTAGCAAATTATTTCCTAGGACAATAGTACTCATCATACATCTATGTGAATAAATGCGCAAATTGTAATATCAGAAGTGTATAGCATTGCAAGACAGAGCTGATTGATCAAGTATTCACATAAGTTCAGTTTTTGGGATTTAATTCCATACAAAAGGGGTAAAAACAAAGGAAAAAGCAAAAACACATGCATGAATTAAAACAAGCAGTTGCGCATACACAATTAATTGAAATAAACATGGAGCAAAAAGGGAAACAAATCAAACGAAAAAAAATGAAAAATTTGCAGAAAAATTAAAAACATGCATAAAATTCAAAAACTCAAACATGCATTAAGTCACACAAAAATAAACACGAAAGTGTCTCCCCCACACTTATTGGACACATTGTCCTCAATGTGAGAAAGAACAACAAACAATCAAAAAAAACACAAACAAACAAAAACAGAAAATAAAATAAATAAAAGGAGAAAAGGAAAAGAAAAACCGGGGGGGGCAATCTTGATTCAAGGATTGGGTGGGGCTGGAGCTGGGAATGCATGCTCCATGACATCGAAGATCCTTTACTGGATGTGATTTGGAAAGCTTATGTGAGGTGGCAAGCTTGTTGTGTCTTTGTGCCTGAAATTCGAGACTGAACCCATCCCTAGGCCTAGGGATAGGTCAAGTTGCTGATCATTTTTGCACAGGCTGAAATGGTGTGGGCTGATTCCCACATTTTGTTCCAATTTATAGTCTTGGAAAAGACTAGATACTGCTTGCTTAAGCTGCATTAACATCAAATGGCTGATTCGTGGTGCTCTCCACGATATGAGATCGAAATCCCTCATAAAATGGCTTCAAACGTTGGCCATTAACCTTGAAAATGGAATTTGTTTTCGGGTCCTGAATATCTATGGCACCATGAGGGTACACATTAACAATTATGTAAGGACCAGTCCATCTGGATTTTAATTTTCCAGCCATGATGCGAAATCTGGATGTGAAGAGGAGAACTTTTTGGCCAACTCTCAAGGCCTTGGAATGGATGCGGCCATCATGGTAGACCTTTGCCTTAGCTTTGATAATGGCTGAATTCTCATAAGCTGAATTTCTCAACTCTTCCAGCTCCTGAATCTGCAATTTCCTTTGCAAACCAGCTGCATTCATGCTCATGTTACATTGCTTGATAGCCCAAAATGCACGGTGTTGCATCTCAACGGGTAAATGACATGATTTTCCATAAACCAACCGATAAGGAGTGGTTCCAATCGGGGTTTTGTATGCTGTTCTATAAGCCCACAAAGCATCTTCAAGTCTCTGACTCCAATCTTTCCTTGCTGGACTCACTGTTTTCTCCAAGATAGACTTGATTTCTCTATTGGATAGTTCAGCCATTCCATTGGTTTGTGGATGGTAGGCAGTAGATATACGATGGGTGATCTTGTACTTGGCAAGGAGGTTTGCAACCACACGATTACAAAAGTGGCTGCCCCTGTCACTAATGATTGCTCGGGGAACTCCAAATCGGTTGAGAATGTGTGTCTTCAAGAAGGAAACTACTGTTTTTGCATCATCCGCCCTTGTTGCCTTTGCCTCTACCCACTTCGACAAATAATCCACTGCCAAAATGATGTAAATGTGGCCATTTGAGTTTGGGAAGGGACCCATGAAATCTATACCCCAAACATCAAACACCTCACAAACAAGAATAGGATTAAGTGGCATTTGATTCTTTGCTGAAATATTTCCGGTCTTTTGGCAATTGGGGCAAGTTTTGCAGAAGATATAGGAGTCTTTGAACAATGTAGGCCAGAAGAATCCCGCTTCCAAGACCTTCCAAGACGTCCTCCTCGGGCCAAAGTGTCCTCCACATGCATATGAGTGACAATGTTGGAGAATTGATGGAATTTCGGATTCAAGGACACATTTGCGGATGACTTGATCTTTTCCTATGTTCCATAGGTAAGGATCATCCCAAAGGTAGTGTCTGGAGTCCCTCCTGATCTTCTCTCTTTCGGCTGAAGTGCAGTCGCCTCTGAATCTACCCGTAGCAAGGAAATTTGCAATTTCAGAATACCAGGGCTCTATCCCTAGGCCTAGGAATAGGTGCTCGTCTGGAAAATTTTCCTTGACAGGTCTGATTTCTTGGTCAGTTAGGAGTCGGCTTAAATGATCAGCCACGAGGTTTTCCTTGCCTTTCTTGTCTCTGATCTCAAGGTTAAACTCCTGTAGAAGGAGTATCCAATGAATGAGCCTAGGCTTTGCCTCCTTCTTCGCCATTAAGTACTTCAAAGCTGCATGGTCAGAAAAAATTATCACTTTAGTTCCAAGGAGATATGAACGAAATTTGTCTAAGGCAAAAACAATTGCAAATAATTCTTTCTCCGTGGTAGTGTAATTTTTCTGGGCACAATCAAGCATTCTTGATGCGTAGTAGATCACGTGAGGTTCTTTGCCAATTTTTTGTCCAAGAACAGCCCCAACGGCTGTGTCACTAGCATCACACATTATCTCAAATGGTCTGGTCCAGTCGGGTGCTCTAATCACAGGTGCAGTCACGAGCTTCTCCTTTAAGAGGTTGAACGCCTTCTTACAAGCTTCATCGAAATTAAACTCAACATCTTTTTGCAACAGCCTACACATAGGCTCCGCAATCTTTGAGAAATCCTTAATAAACCTTCGATAAAAACCTGCAAGGCCTAAGAATGAACGCACATCTCGTACACAAGATGGGTAAGATTGTGATTCAATAATATCTATTTTAGCTTTGTCAACCTCAATGCCTTTTTTAGAAACAACATGACCTAAAACAATTCCTTGATTTACCATAAAATGGCATTTCTCATAATTTAAAACCAAATTCGTTTCTAAGCATCTTTGAAGGATTTTTTCCAGATTTTTCAAGCATTCATCAAAAGAGTTTCCATAGACAGTAAAATCGTCCATAAATACCTCTATACCTTTCTCTACATAATCCGAAAAAATACTCATCATACACCTTTGAAACGTGGCTGGTGCATTACACAATCCGAATGGCATTCTTTGGTATGCAAATGTGCCAAAAGGGCATGTAAACGTTGTCTTTTCTTGATCTTCCTTTGCCACCGGAATTTGATGGAAACCTGAAAATCCATCAAGAAAACAGTAGTGAGATTTATTTGCTAATCGTTCTAGCATTTGATCAATAAAAGGAAGAGGAAAATGGTCCTTTCGGGTTGCATTATTCAGCCTCCTATAATCGATACACACTCTCCATGCATCTTGCTCTCTCTTTTGAACTAGTTCTCCTTCCTCATTTGTCACAACAGTGATCCCTGACTTCTTTGGAACCACTTGCACAGGGCTCACCCAAGATGAATCTGAAATGGGGTAGATTACACCAGCTGCAAGGAGTTTTAGGATTTCTTTTTTCACTACTTCCATCATTGGAGGATTAAGCCTCCTTTGGGGTTGCCTTACTGTTTTAGCATCATCCTCAAGGTGTATTCTGTAAGTACATATTGCTGGAGATATCCCTTTTATGTCTGCTATGGTCCAACCTATAGCCTCCTTGTATTCCTTCAAAAGTTGCACAAGTCGGTCTTCCTCCATTTTAGACAAACTGCTGGAAATAATTACTGGCAGACTCATCCCTAGGCCTAGGAATGAGTACTTCAGGTGGTCTGGCAGTTTCTTGAGTTCTAAATTGGGAGCCTGAAAAATTGAAGGTCTGATTTTAGTGACTTTATCTGATATTTCAATGGTTTTAAGAGTACCTGCAGGGACATGAGGCGTGTCCAGCTCCATGACCAAGTCACCAATTTCAGATTTGACTCCAATCCTTCCTTGCAATTTTTCCAATTTTTCCTTGGTTAATCCTTTGCTAAGAACATACTCAAGAGGTTCAATGGAGTTAATATCAGAAACTTCATTTACATAAGGATCAATTATGTCTATAAAATTCACATAATGAACTTCATTCGGATGTTTCATGGCATCATACATGTTGAATTTAATCGTTTCACCACAAAATTCCAAGGTTAAACATCCATCATAGACATCAATTTTTGCTCTAGCTGTTCTTAGGAAGGGTCTTCCTAAGATCACATCAGTAGTCTTAAGTACATCCTTATTTTTCATATCAACAATATAGAAATCCACAGGAAACACAAAATCGTTTACTTGCACTAAAACATTTTCAAGCACACCTACTGGATAGATAATGGATCTATCGGCAAGTTGGATTACTACTCTTGTTTCCTTAAGGGATCCTATATTCAAAGTTTCAAATATGGACAGAGACATAACATTAATACCTGCACCCAAATCACACAATGCATCTTCTATCTCTTTACTTCCTATTTTACAAGGTATTGAAAACGTACCTTGGTCTTTGCATTTTTCGGGAAGTTTTTGTTGAAGCATTGCTGAAACATTTTCACTTAAATTCACTCTTTCAATCCCTTCAAGTTTTTTCTTGTTAGTACATAATTCTTTCAAGAATTTAGCATATTTAGGCACTTGAGAAATTAAATCCAACAAAGGAACATTAATTGCAACTTTTCGAAAAACATCAAGAATTAATTTGTCCTCTTTTTCCTTCTTGGCTTTTAAGGGCCTTTCTGGAAAGGGAAAAGGAATTACCTGAGGCTCTGCAGGTGCAGAAGGTTGCTCAGCTGGTGCAGGTGCGTCTTGCTGAATTTCTGGTTGATTTTTGGGCACAACTTCTGGTTGAATTTCTGGACTGGTATCGGGTTTACTCATCCCTAGGCCTGGGGATGAGTGCGGCACTTCTCTGGGAGGTAAATCTCTCCCACTTCGCAAAGTAATTGCATTCAGTCCGTGCCTTGGGTTATCAACGGTGTTTGATGGCAGTTGTCCAGAGGTATTTTGCTGGTTCATAGCAAGCTGCGCCATCTACTTTTGAAGGTCCGCAATGGCTCCTTGGGTAGTTTGGATGAACGGTTGAAGGATTTGCTTAAGTGTGTCTTCAATGGGTATTTGTGGTGGTGCTGGTAGTTGCAGAGGTTGTTGAGGAGGTGGTAGCTGTGGTGCTTGTGGTTGTGAAGGCTGCTGATTTTGCTGCTGGTTTTGGTAATTTTGTTGGGGTCTAGGCTTAAAATTTCTCCACTCAAAAGGAGGTTGTTGCTGATTTGGACCCCACCCATAGTGAGGGTAGTTCTTCCAGCCTGGATTGCTGGTATTGGGGTGCACATTTCCTTGTTGTGGCATGGCAGCATTGACTTGCTCTGGAGGGTCTGCAATGAGAGGGCACTCATGAGTCACATGTCCAATTTGGCAGCAAACTCCACAAGGAACAACTTGTTGTGGTGGAATTTGTTGAATATGAGCAATGGTAGCTGGAAAATTCTTCATAAATGTAGAGACTTCCTCCATGTGTCTCTCAAGGGCAGCCACATTGAGATTGTGGGCTGAAGTGGAACGTTCTTGAGTTCCATTTTGTTGGCAATTGTCAGCCATGGTTTGAATGAGAGCTCTTGCTCTACTTGGTGTTAAGTCAAGCAAGGCTCCTCCAGCTGCTGAGTCAAGCTTCTCCTTATCTTTAATTCGCATGCCATCGTAGAAGTATTGAATGAGAGATTGCTCAGGCACGCCATGGGTAGGACAGACCTCTTGAAGGTCTTTAAATCGTTGGTGATATTCCCCAAAAGACTCGTCACCTTGTTGCTGAATTGAGACAAGACTTTTCCTAGCTGCTCCTGCTTTGGTGGCTGACCAATATTTTTTTAGAAACGTAGCAGCCATATCAGCCCAAGAATTAATGGAGTTGTGTGGCAAGCTAAAAAACCAATTCTTGGCTGAATCCTCCAAAGACCATGGGAAAGCTCTCAACTTAGCTCGTTCAAGTGTCACTCCAGCTGGTTTTAAAGCATCACACTCAAACTGAAATTTCTGGAGGTGTTTGTAAGGATTTTCAGATGCATGTCCTCGGAATTTACTGAGGTTGTGCATGACATTTGATTTCACGGCCCAATCATTTGGTACTGGGCGGTAGTTAATACACAAGAAGGACTCTTGTTCAGCTCCTTGATTGAGCTCCCGAAGGGTAGGTTCAGGTGGTGGATTATCCATCTCTGGTGGTGCTGGTTCTGCTTCAGGTTCTGATCCTGAGTCTATCCCTAGGCCTAGGGATAGGTTCACCTCAGCTTCTGAATTTGAACCAGAAGATGAAAATTCGTTAAACTTCCTCTTGGATAATCTGATTGCGGTTTCAACTCTTGTGATCTCAGGGACGTAAGGTACTGGTTGTGAATTACTGGACCTGGTCATCAACAAGAAAAACGAAAATTAGAACTCGTTACCTCCCCGGCAACGGCGCCAATTTATGGCAGAGGCGTCGCAACCACTGCATAAATGTAAGTTCAACTCAGTGCTAAACCACAAAATATAATGTAGATAGTGATGAGAGGATCGAATCCACAGGGAGGAAATCTTGAATAATTCGTATTTTTCTTGTAAAAGCCAAATCGCAACAAAGTTGGGGGGAGTTTTTGTAATTAAAACCAAATTAAAAACAATACTTGAATAAAAATCAGTGAGTGAAAATAGCATGCACAAATTATAACTGAAAATATGAATGAAATCAGAGGTAGAGAAACAATCCTTGGTAGAGATTTAAACAAGGTGACTATCCTTTGTAATTGATCATTGACAAAACATATTCTGAAATGGATTTATAGAAATGTTAAAGGAACTAGAGACACTCTAATTTTCCAGGTTTCCCCCTATACAAGTCAATTAAAAGAGACACTCTAATAATGACCCAAACTCTCCTAACAATTTCTCAAGTTTTCCTAAGAGTTGCTGGAAAATTGTAAACACACGGGAAACCCATTCCTAAGCCTAGGGATGGATTCAATCAGCCCTGGACCTATTCTTCTCCTTCTTTCTAGTTTAAAATGACAAGTCTTATGTCAATAATCAACTAGTTGTCTACTCAATCTTCATTTAATGTAGGAAAAACACTAATATAAATGAAACTGACATTACTCATTCAAATCAAATCACAAGTTGGCCAAACTTCCAATTTTAACAAGAACAAGTTTTAATAAATTAAAATGAGAAGGAAAGAAATATAAAAACATTCATATTAAGTTCAACACAAGTCTCACAATAACATGGATAGTCAACCTCTAATCTCTACCAAGAATCAGAGGAGTTTAGCCACAATACATAATTAAAATCACAAAATAAAACTTATTGTTCAAAGTAGGAAATTGCTGGAAAATAAAGTGGAAAAGTGGTGCAGTTTTTCTGATCTCTTCTTCTCTGATCCGATTCCTCTCTCTTTTCATCGTCGCCCTCCCTTTTAATAGCCTTTCTCCTTCTCCTCTGATCTGATTCAAAGGTCCAACCTTCACCATAAAATAATTGCAGCACTTCAAGAACATGTACTGCCAAAACCAGGCTGGAAAATGGCACTTCTTCACTTTTAAAGAGAATATTCTTGAATAATTCAAAGGGAATGTTTTGTCATTCTTCCATAGATGTCCCCTTGGCGTTTCTGCAAGGTGGAAGAAGGAATCCAGGCACTAATACTCGTGCCCATGTCCTCCAGGTTCCAGGCTGTCCGAACCAGCACTCTCAAATAAAATACACAAGTACACTCAGTGCTGTCCAGGCTGGAACTCTGACACGGTCGGACTCATCCCTAGGCCTAGGGATGGAGAGACCAAATTCGGCAGACAGTAGGCTGAAATCAAAACTCCAACACCGATTGATTATTTTAGCTCTAATCTTCAAGCTTTTAGTTCCTTTTCCTCATTTAATGATTATTAAGCCTGCAAAGCAAAATAGGAAGGAAACAACCTCAAAGTAGCATAATTATTATCTCGATTAATAATAAAAGAGACAATAAAACAAGGTAAATAAACAATCAATCACACATGCGCCAGTCCCCGTTAGGCTTTGGAACCAACACAGGATTAGCTAGCTAGGTCGGGTATTGAACTTCTCGGATGAACCCCGCATCTGTGAGTTTTATCAACTCCTTTTCGATGGCCGTTATCTTTTCCGATGAAAAGGTACGTCGCTTTTGTTGAACGGGCTTGGCGTCAGGACTAACGTTCAGCCGGTGTTTCGCAACTTCCCGAGAGATTCCGGGCATGTCTGCTGGCTTCCACGCAAATTCTCCCTTGCATTTCCTCAACAGCCGGATTAATTGCGCGTTTTCTTCAAGGCTCAGTTTCTCACTGGCTAAGAGATTCATTTCACTATCCTTACCGATAGGGATTGATGCCATCTGATCTAGTGGCTGAGTGCGCTTTTCTTCTTTATCATCGAACGGGTCGTCTGCCACGCAAACGTAGCGGTCGCAACTCCTTTGAGTCATAAGCAAGTAGCATTCGGCTGCCAGCTTCTGGTCCCCTTTGATTGAGACCACGCCGTCCCACGAAGGATATTTCATCCGCAGGTGTTTTTGAGATATGGCCACTCCAAAACGATTAAGGAATGGTCGCCCCAAAATGGCATTATACGGTAACGTCAGGTCTACGACTAGAAATAATAACTCTTCGGAGCGTTTGGATGTGTCTTCCCGGAAGTACACCGGCAGGGATGTTATTCCGGCTACCGGAATCGGTACTCCGTCAATCCCAATAATTGGCCTCGTGCAGGGCAATAGATCACTGTCAGGTCGTTTCATCAAGTTGTACGCTTCCAATGAAAATAGGTTCACAGCGCTCCCGTTATCGACAAGGGTCCTTCTTACCCCGTGACTTCCAATGACGGGCGTTACTACCATCGCGTCATTATGCGGGAAGACAATGCCTTTTTCGTCTTCCTCTGAGAAAGACAATATCATTCTGTCTAAGGCACTTATCGCCTCGATTTTTATTTGTGCGCTCTCCCGTTTGCGCTTTTCCCCAGGGTTGGGCGTTTGCGGCATGATTTCCTCGCAATAGGGTGTTCCCCCAGCAATGATATTTATCATGGGCATCTGATCACTATCGATAGCGAGCGCTTCTCTATTTGGCCCGAGGGGAACTGCGTTAGCCCCTGTGGCGTGTGAGGCCGCTTGCCTCTGCTCAGTTGTCATTCCAGTTGGGTTGTTTCTGGCTTCTTCCCTTGCCTTTGTGGCAAATTCCCCAAGGTAGCCCTCTTCGACCAATCGCTCTATAGCCAGTTTTAGTTCTCTGCATACATCTGTTGAATGTCCCTTGACCTTATGGAATTTGCAGTAGGCATTTTCTCTTCCTCCCATGATTACTCCTGGTTTCACGGGAGCTGGGTAACGGATGGGCAGATTCCTCTGTTGGACTATCACTAAGATCTCCGCTCTTGGGAGTATGAGAGATGGGAGGTCAGGATCGTATATCCGGCCTTTTGGCGGCTCCGTTTGTTTCTGAGTGGGGGACCCTCCGGGTCTTCCTTTCGAGAAGTTGCCTCTCTGCCGGTTAGGGGTTTTGGTATTATGTTCTTTCCGCTGCCCGTGATCCTCGATGGGTCTAGCGTTAGGGGCATTGCTGTGCAGGACGTTAGGGGTCACATATGGGTCTGTCGGCATGCCTCGGATCCAATCTCTATTTTCCTCCTCTTCCATTCTCGCATAGTTATGCGCTTTCAGCCTCAACGCGTCCAGGGTCATTGGGGGGTCTACCGTTAGCGTGTCTTTCAATTTACTGTATCGGCAGTTGCGTTTCAGGGCCTCAATCGCAAAATCGATAGTGACCCCTGGCGTTAGGGACATTTCAAGATCAAATCGACCTAAGAAGTCGTTCAACGATTCCTGTGGTTTTCGATGGATATCGAACAGTGCAGCTGCTGACTTTCTGATAGGAATAGCCGTGCTAAACCGACTTTTGAATTTTTCTTCCAATTGAGAAAAATAGTCGATAGACCCGGCGGGGAGTCCCTCAAACCATAGACGTGCCACTCCTGACAGCGTCATTACGAAGATCTGACACAATGCTGCATCACTGCGCGTTTGGAATTGCACGAAATCCTTCACCTTATTGAGGTGAGAAATAGGATCTTTCGTGCCATCATATGATTCTGCGGGGAGTTTCACATGTCGATGGACTCTATGGTGCCTGACACGGTAACTGAACGGATGGCCAACGTTATCGTCAGGGACCCCACGAGGCTGATGCGGGTGTGGAATTTCAGCGTCGTATCTGGGATTCTGAGGGTCATATTCCTGATGTCTCCTAGGAGATCGGCTGCGGCTCCTTGGAGTTCGAGCTCGTCGACCTCTGCTGCTAGATCTCTCACTGTATCTAGGAGATGGCTCTCTCACTATATTCCCTCGTCGATCATCCCAGTGCTCTCTATACTCGTCACGCTGGCGGGCTGCTTCGAAGATAGAGATTCCTCCCCTGCATTGTCCAGAATAGTCGGCAGGTCTACGCGTGAATGGTGGGACGTTTATGGGGGCCAAAGAGAAAGGCAAGGAGGACGGGGGTGCCCTAGACTGTTGGGGCGATAAGGGTCATTCGTTGACAATAGACGGAGTGAAAATTACTTGGGAGGACACACCAGGTCTCGAGGCATGAGGAGTAAATCCAGCAGCCATCTCTGTCAGCTGATCCAGTTGAGCTTGGAGAGCTGCTATTGAGTTCGCGAAAGGGTTGTCCGCTTCTCCTATCATAGATCTCTCTGCTTGGGGGTGGGATGGCTGGTTCCCGCTATATGGGAGAAGGGAGAGCAAATCTGGAATGTAATTTCTTCCGAACTTGACCCAGGAGGAAGATCTAATTCTCCTGCAGTGACGTCCTGCCCTGGGGTGAAGGTGTCAGAGGTAGCGAAGGGAAACAGGCATCTGCGGGTGTTGTATGGGATGTTGGAAGTTCGGGACAGCGCCGGATCTGACTCTGAGGCCATAATCCTTCTAGCTTCGGGGAGGAGGAGCTTGGTTATTAAGGATGTTCACTTAATAGAACCAAAACTCTCAACGAGAGCACCAATTTGATAATAATTTATCTTCTGCCGAAGGATGTATAGTGGAATGACTTCTCTCAGATCAGTGCTCACGACGGTCGGCGGTACCTGCAATGCGCCGGAGGGGTCTCCGGCGGAAACACTCCGATGCTTAAGTCAGTATGTGTACTGAATTTGGCAGAGTTTAGGCCAGTAGAGTCTGCTTACCTGCCTCCTTTGTGGGGGAGGTATTTATAGGAGAATGCGGCGTTCCCGCCCGTGTAAACGAGTATGGAGCTATCGCTAGCGTTAGGGTATGTGGTTCGCCCTTATCGTGACACGCTACCTTGGCGGTAGGTGTATAGGTAGATATTGCCACGGTAGGATAATGGCCGGAGCGTTCTTCCTGATGCATGGTTTCCTCTGGGGGGGAGATAACTCCTTGAGCCATCGAAAAGGTCCGTGAGAGGAGCCGGTAGGGCATCGTTAGCCCTCATAGCGTTAGCCTTCGGGGGAGGTATCAACCTTGTCCCTACCGCGGCGGTGTGAAACGGTGGCTATGTCCTTTCCCACTGGGTGATAGACGAAAGTACCCTTTCTTTTAGGTGAATTGTTATCAACACCCGTTATTGGCAATCATGGAATCAGAAGAACTCTTGTCGATAATGGCAGTGCAGTAAACCTATTTTCGCTAGAAGCCTACAACCTCATGAAACGGCCAGCAACCGAGTTAACGCCTTGCAAGAAGCCGATAATGGGGGTAAATGGAGTCCTCATTCCCGTAATCGGAGTCACCCTTTTGCCCGTATACTTCTGGGAGGACACCTCTAAAAGGTGTTGTTACTAGTAGTGGATCTAACTTTACCCTATAACGCCATACTCGGGAGCCCATTCCTTAACCGTTTCGGCGCAGCAATCTCCCAAAAACACTTGAGGTTAAAATATACCTCTTGGGATGGAGTAGTCTCAATCAAGGGCGATCAAAAGTTGGCAGCTGAGTGTTACTTGCTCATGACGCGAGGAAGCTGTGATAGGTACGTGTGCGTAACAGCGGACACTTTTGAACAGAAGGATGAAAAGATCACCCAAACAGTAGATAAGATGATACTAGTGGCCATTAACGGAGTGCAAGGAGTGAATTTCTTGGTAAGTGAAAAACTAAGTCCAAAAGAAAAGATGCAACTAACTCAACTGTTAAATAAACGCCAAGCAGAATTCGCTTGGAAACCCGCGGACATGCCGGGTATTGCCCGAGAAGTTACAGAGCATCGACTTAACGTCGATCCTGGTGCGAAGCCCATTCAACAAAGACGGCGAGTTTTTTCTCCTGAGAAGGCTGAAGCTATAAATAATGATGTATCAAAGCTTCTAGAAGCGTGCTTTATCCTAGAAGTCTAATACCCAACTTGGTTAGCCAATCCTGTTCTTATCCCGAATCCTAATGGAGAGTGGTGCATGTGTATTGACATCACCGATTTGAACGACGCTTGCCCCAAAGATTGTTATTCGCTTCCTCGCATCGATCAGTTAGTTGACCAGACTACTGGATATGCTTACTTGAGCTCTTTAGATGCCAACTCTAGGTACCATCAGATCCCTATGGCAATCGAAGATGAAGAGAAAGCCGCTTTCATCACTCCAAAAGCCACATATTGTTATAAGGCGATGCCGTTTGGACTGAAAAATGCCAGGGCGACTTTCCAACGTATGGTAAACCAAGTTTTCGAAAAGCAGATAGGAAGAAGGTTAGAAGCCTATGTGTATGACTTGTTAGTTAAAAGCAAAAGTTTCAAAGATCACTTGACAGACTTACAAGAAGTGTTTGACGCAATGAAAGAATACCGAATGAAGTTAAACCCTCGTAAATGCATGTTTACGTTTCAAATGGGCAAGTGTTTGGGTTATGTTGTCAGCCAAAAAGGCATCCAACCCAATCCTTCGAAGATTAAAGCTATTCACGATATGGTATCCCCCGGAACATCAAAGAGGTACAAAACCTCACCTGGCGTGTTATTGCATTGGGACGATTTATCTCCAGACAAGGTGAGAGATGTTTACCTTTTTTCAAGATCATCCGTAAAAAGACCCCTTTTGGATGGATAGAAGAGTGCGAGAAAGCATATCCTGATTTGAAAAGCTATCTGGCATCTAATCTGGTATTAACGAGGCCTGAACCAAGCGACACTCTATACTTGTATCTGGGCGTAGCCGATGAGGTAGTTAGTGTCGTCCTAGTGTGTGATGATAATAATATTCATCGCCCAGTATTCTTTGTCAGTCATGTGCTGAAAGACGCCGAATTACGATATGCTCGCATAAAAAAAATAGCGTTTGCATTGATACAAGCTACGCGAAAGATGTTGCGGTATCTTTAAGCCCATCCCGTCATCGTGCTCACTGACCAACCTTTGAATATGATCTTTAGAAAGCCTGAGTCTTCAGGAAGGATGCTAGTATGTGCTATTGAACTCGAACAGTATGGGTTACAATACAAATCCCGACCGTCCGTTAAAGCACAAGCCCTAGCAGACTTTATCGCTGAATGCACTTTTACACGGGACCCATTGATGGACCTGACCGAGGAGGAAAGAGATGACGTGGATTCCCATTCCCTGAAACTTACACTGACTTGTGGATTATCCGCGTAGATGGGGCAAAGAACCAAGAACTAGCTGGAGTAGGAATCTTAGTAACAGGACCACAAGATATAGAGATGCGATATGCCATCAGAATCCTGCAACCCTTATCCAACAACGCGGCAGAATACGAGGTGTTATTGGCAGGACTCAGGATAGGGAAGAACCTGTCCACGAAAGTCATACATGACGCCGGAGAAATAGGAGACCTACGACTATTGATATACGGAGACTCCAAGCTAGTGGTCGATCAAGTTTTGGGCAACTCTCAAGCTAAAGAGCCAATCATGATTCAATACCTCTCTAAAGTAAAACGTGAATTGATGGAAATTAGAAGAAGAGGTATACAAGTTAAAATTGAGCATATCCCGCGAGAGGATAACGGCGAGGCTGATAGTCTAGCCAAAATGGCCGCAGACCCGGAAGCTCACATACCCGCTGACGTGTTATACAAAGAAATCTCTGTGCCTTCCTTCATGGAAGAACAAGCATCTCTGTGTGTCGAAGAAACCGAAGAAGATTGGCGAATTCCAGTAATAAAATTTCTAAAGCACGATGAATTACCCGTGGACAACGCGAAAAAGAAGAAAGTATTAAAATGAGCAGCACGATGCACATACTATGACAGAGAACTGATTCGGAGATGTTTCTCTCATCTTGCCGCCAAGTGTATAACAGACCAAGAAGGCCTCCACACCCTGCGAGAGATCCATGAAGGAATATTTGGTATGCATGTGTCTGGCGGCACCTTAGCAGCATAAGTTTTTAGGTCAGGATTTTATTGGCCCACCATCCGCAAGGACTGCGAAAACTTTGTCCGAACTTCTCAAAAATGTTAAGAATTCTCTAAGATTCCTCGAAGACCTACTATAGAGATCTCTGGAATCGTTTCTCCTTGCCCTTTTGCTAAATGGGGAATCGGCATTTTAGTCCCATTTTCGAAGGCTAGATCTCAAATGAAGTTCGTAATCGTAGCAGTCGATTACTTCACAAAATGGGCAGAAACAGAGGTCGTGCCCGTTGTCACGGCAGACAGGGCATGACGTTTTTTTCAAACATTAAGTCATCATGCGATTTGGAGTTCCGCGTGTGCTAATCAGCGACAACGAGTCGCAGTTTACCAGTCAATTTTTCAGAGACCAGTGTTTGGAATTCCAAATAGAGCAGAGATTCTCTTTAGTGGCGCATCTACAGACCAACGGACAGACAGAAGTAACCAACAGAAGCATCCTTAGCGGAATCAAGAAAAAATTAGAAGGCTCTAAAAAGAAGTGGGTAGACGAGCTACCGTACGTGATGTGGGTATATCGGATAACCATCAAGACCAGCACAGGGGAGACACCTTTTGTAATGGCTTTCGACACTGAAGTCATCACGCCGGTAGAAATAGGACTGAGCTTGCGAGTAGCGTACTATAAAGAAGAATTGAACGAAGAAAGACTAAGGGCCAACCTCGACGCGTTACCAGAAGTGAACGAAGCAACCATTTTGAAAACGCTACATTACAAGAAAAGAATGGTACGATATCACAATAGACGCGTTAAGGAATGCTTGCTCAAAGCGGGAGACCTGGTACTTAGGGACAAACGAGCAGCCGGATAGCGCATGTGGAAACTCACCTCTAACTGGGAGGGCCCATACCGTGTCACCCGCGTTATTGGAAGGGGAGCGTATCACCTGGAAATACTTGACGGTACCCACTTACCAAATTCCTGGAATATAGCCCGTTTAAAATTATACCATGCTAGAATGTGAAAATACTTCTATAAACTTTTTGCTAACGTTGGTCACATGTTTTAACGATCAAATCGAGAATATCTTCATGTGTTTTGTGGTTAATAACACGCAGATAATGAAGGGTGCCAGGAGTGAAAATCCTATCCTTGTGACAACCGCTCCTGATCAGACGGCTCACTAAGACAAGGCACGCCCTGGCACACTTAAAGATTCAACGCCAAGAGTGAAAATCCTATCCTTATGACAACCGTGCTAATACAGACGGCTCACTAAGACGAGGCACGCCCTGGCACCCCCGGAAGTGAAAATTATATCCTTGTGATAACCGTGCTAACACAGAAGGCTCACTAAGACGAGACACGCTCCGGGGAAATGAAGACTCAACGCCTGGAAGTGAAAATCCTATCCTTGTGACAATCGATCCTGATTAGATGGCTCACTAAGACGAGGCACATTCCAGGCCGACCGTTGGAACTCGAGATAAAAGGAATATCCCAACAAGTAACCGGATGGCAAATACCCGGTGAAGTGGCTGGATGAGTAATACCCCGGCGAGGCCGGATCCAGTGAGGCTGGATGGAAAAGTAATACCAGTAATACCCCGGCGAGGCCGAATCCAATGAGGCTGGATGGAAAAGTAATACCAGTAATACCCCAGCGAGGCTGGATGAAAAAGCGATACCCGTAATATCCCGGTACACTCGGGTGAATACCTACAGATGCGATTAATGCCTACTATTACATGTCATTTTACTAACACAATAAAACAATATTTGAGGATTTGCAGGAAAAATCGTGGAAATATTGAAATAATAGAGGGACCAATGCCCACGAAGGCGGCAAAATCATAGAGGAACCTTGATAGATCACATCCAAGAAATTTTATCAGGTATTTCTATCGTTAATTCTAGCAATTTTCTCAAGGATATGGTATCTCCTATCTAAAGAGGAAACAGAAATCTACAGTTATCTACAAGGTATCTTTCACCCTTAACGAGGGAATACAACTTCAGCGATAATGGTAATATTACAGTATCTTCTGCTCATAGTATTGGGGAAAGTTATCGTTTATCGCCATATTATCTTCTCCTTGGCACGGGAACATATATTCTGCGATATTATACCACCATGATATCTATTCCTTCAGAGAAGGAGACATCTACATTTATTAACATGGCATCCTCCATTAGTGACGGAAAATATCTACAACATTACAACGTTATCATGAGACCTCTTGTTCCTGGAGTCATCTCTTGAATAACATTATCTCATCAAGGAAATGAGAGTAACGTCTAAAGCAGCAGCGCCATCCGAATGATATTCTTGGCTTGGAAACATATACGGCTATATCACCACAATATTTTCTCTTGCCGATATGGAACATATGCTACTTACTGTGGGTAATATTTATCATAATATCTTGTTATCGCCAGTTGTGTTCTTGAAGCTATCTAGCGAACAATGTTATCTCTCGAAGACATTCTATCTTCGATATTCTCACCTCGCTATGGTAACCCACCATCTGGAATATCAAGTTGTCTCCCATATTACTATCTACTCTTGGCACGGAAATGCACATGCCCAGTTGTGTCATAATATCTTGGGAAATATCTATCATAATACTCCATTATTGCAAGCCTGTGATCCTGAAGACTGTACGAAAAATGGCATTATCCCTAGTAGAATTCTATCACCAATGCTACTGTTGCGTTATAGCAACTCTACAGTTAATACTCTGATTCATCTCTAACATCATCATCTCAGTGTCGACGTTGTTGTCTTATCATGGCAATTCAAAGAGTGAGAAATGGCACAAAGAAGATTAATAAGAAAAAGGGATAGTAAGCAAAATAGATAATTGTCCAAAATCCCCCAAGGGTTACAAAAAGTTAAAAGTTTTCAGAAGAGAGACAAAAAGGGGAGGGGGGGGGGGGCGACATCTAAAATTAAGAAGCGACGGCTAGAAATGCCTATCAAGGCGTTATCACCCCACTATCTTCTTGCCCCTCACGAGCCATTTCCCTCGCTCTATGAAAATTCTCGTTATTAATGGACACGAACTTCTGCCGAAAGAGAGCAGAAATGTCATCAGGACAAAACTCTTCCACCCCGTAACGCTCCATGAAAGAGTCGACCATGGCAACTGCAATTTCCTGAGAATACCACTGACATTTCTCCACAGACAGCTCTAACTCCGTATTAAGAGCAGCAACCCTGGCGGCCTCATCAGAAATTTGCTTCACCATATCAGCCTCCTTCTTAGCAGCATCCTCCATTTCTTTCCTAGCAGCCGCTAAGGCTTCCACTAGCTCTTGACGCTCCCTCGTTAATTTCTCCACTTCTTTCTGTTTTCTAGCATGCTCTTCCGAAATCCGGTTGTAGATCGTCAGTCAAATAGAGATTTATAGTGCCTGAAAATGTGTGTGCACAAGAGATATAGTGTACAGTGGTAGTCAGGGTCAAACACAGGGATTGTGAGAGACTGATCTAAGGTCTTGAATGAATTCGGGGGAGAAAAGCATGAAGAGTAACAATCAGGGGGGTTTTTTACTTGGCTAAACAAGTTAGCCAATACGGATTTGGGAGCTAACAATTGTTATCTAGGAAAGCAGTATTCGGGACCTTGAGGTGTCAGTTCGGGGTCCCGAATGATAAAGTAAAGCAAGTCAGTACACAAACTCAGAATTAATAAAACAGAAAGTGGAATAAGCACAAATAATCAGATAAAGAAGGATTCTTAGCAAAGGTATTCTTGGGTTGCATCCGGGGGCCCGATCGTCATCAGTGCAAGGATATTCTATTCAAGACATCATAGAAATGACATAGGGACCAGATTCCTCGGATATCCCCTACTTTTCTCTTAAGAGAAACTACCCCCCGTTTCCACATATGAGGTAGTCTTGACAGTTCGCCATCCCTCCAGGCACGAATGCGGGAGGGCCATATTCAAACTGCCCATGAAGATAAGAAAAGATAGATCTAGAGCTAAAAGTCCCTCAGTTTGCCAGGCTCGTGACCTTGCTCTAATCAATTACACACCCTATCTATTCGAGACCACTTTGACACAGTCAAGACTAAACAGATGCCTACTTGGTTCATGCAATTTTCCTTCCGTATTCACCACACGAATGGCAGCATTCACATAAGATAATTATCAGTTGATCAAGCCTCAAATTATATCATGTAAAGATGTAATTAAAATGATGGATAATTGAATATGGCATCAAGAATGTATTAAGCACATGAAGGCCTCGAATCTGCCCTTGCAACCCTTGAATCACCCTTGCTAAGAACTAATGATTTAGCTACTCATACTCGAAGATGAACAAATAATAATTGAAGAAAACATAATAAATAAGTAAATAGATTAAGGGAAGAAAACTTTGTTACTAAATTCCGTTTGAAGCCCGGCGGCAAGTTTGGAGATGAGCTAACAAGAACTAGAGAGAGAGACTAGAGAGAAGTCTAAGAAAACTAGAACTAAATAAATTATACTAAGTGATAAGAGATGTAAGAGAAGGTAAGATATGTCCTAAACTACTCTTAGATGCCCTTTATATAGTAGAGCTCTAAGCACAAAATATCTCCAGCCCAAAACTAGGGATAAAATGCATTAATTGAAAGCCTATAAAAATGGATCCATGCTCCTTAAAGCACAAAGCTGAAAAAGCATAAAGCTGTCTAATTTTTCCAGCTTTGGGCAGGTCTGGATTGGGATCAAGGGCTGACTTGGTCAGAGCGGTAGGTATTTGGTGGTCAGTGCAGACTGCAGGAACAGTGTCAGAGGAAGCACATAGAAGCTCTGGCGAGATGACACGTGGAAATGTCATTCTTCGTCCTTCGGGGTCCCGAATGGAGAATCCGATTCGGGACCTGGAACGCTGCTTTCGACTCGGGACCTCGACTTTTGGTCTTGAAGCTCAAAACTGCACAAAATGCTCCAAAAATGCATCTTTTCGCATAAACTCCCACTTTAGGCCTAGATCTGCAATAGTAATGAAAACAAGGGTAAATTAGCAGAATCATGCCTTAAATAGGTGAGAAAATCGTGCATAAAAAATATGCTATCAAATAATCCCCACACTGCCCAATGCTCGCCCTCGAGCATTCACAAAATTTAAAACAGTCCCAAAAACAGAACAGACACACCAGACCATAGCACAGAGAATAAGCATGCTTGTCAAGATTCGGGACCCCGAATGAAAACAGACTTCGCCTAGATACACCTGCATCAAATCAGAAGGATAACGACACTTGAGAAGAGACTTTTCCACATCAGCCTATTCACCAGCAGTCCTCACATGGATCGATGTTTGCACTCGCGCTCGTGAACAAGGTTAGGTGTTTAAACACTCAAGTATGCACAAAAAAATGTAGCACAAAACCAAGTTTGCATATCAATCCGAGTACATTAGACACATGCATAGGCAATCTAGCAATCAAAAGACTTCGCATCTAGGGCAAGAAGGGGAAACAAAGAAAATATTTGATGGGAGGAAATAATGAGAAGAAAAAGTGGGAAGAGGGAGAGTAAGGAAGTGAAATGAGAAGGTGGTAAAACCAACTCAAACCTGGAACGCTTCCTTGGCAGAAGGAATCGAGATGGTGAGACAATGTTGCTGAGGGCGAAAGCTAGACTAGGCTTTTCTTCTTTGGGGGGGGGGGGGGGGGGTCCTTGCCTTCTTCATTCGGGACCTAGGCTCGGGACCTTGAATGGATGTTGGCTGCTGATTTTCCTCTTCTTGGCTTTCAAGGTTTGGTCTTGCTCTCTTCTCTCTCTCCTTTATTTATATTTCTGTTTGCCTTCTTCTTCTTCTTCTTCTTCTTCTTCTTCTTTTCGAGAGAGAGAGGGAGGAAGAGAGCTGGAATGCTTGAGGAATGAGACCTTTCCTTCGGGGGTAAGATATTCTGATTTCACTTCCCCATACTTGTGTTTTGTTGTGGATGGGAAGTGATTTTTCGTTCTGGTCTGCCCTTGAATTCAGCTTTGAGGTCTTAAATTTGCGCTAGCATTCAAGGTCTTGAATTTTTGCGGGATCCCCACACTTTGCCTTTGCTGCTTCGTTTGTCTAGTCTAGCCCTCGATAGTGATCCCAAAAAACATCGCTCACCTGCCAAGAGAAAGATCAAAGAAAATTCAAGTGGTTAGAATAGAGGAAAAAGAAGGGATTCGGGGGCAGGAAGGAAAAACAGAACAGAAAAAAATGAGGGAGAACAATTCGATGCGAGGTCTTAATATTTTTGTTGCTTTCCTATGTCTAAATGTGTCTATACCCATGGATATCATGCAAACCCAGCCAGTACCTAGTCATGCATCCACTCAAACAATAAACGTAGGCGTGAAGGCTCAAATGCTCACAAGGTGTTGATTCGTGACCACTAGTGTCTAGGTCTTGAAGCAGATATAAGGCATAACAGGCAAAGAATATCGCACTCGGGACCTTGACTATAGACAGCATTTTTATTCTATGTACAAAAGTCGTGTGTGTGTCCATTGTTGGGGTGTTTTCAAAACTGGGCAGTAGGCTAGAAATCGAAAAACTAGAGAATGATTCATGCATAAACTTAGGAAAAATAAACTAGGAGATAAATATAGCATGCATAATAAATAGTAGCAGTTCAAACTCCTCCCCACACTTAGGCAGCGCATTGTCCTCAATGCGGGAAGGAGACAAAAAGATAGCAGTTTTGATACTAAAGCAGGAATGTAAATTGTTCAATATAAATAATCAGCCCACGCAGGGGCAAAGGGTTTGAAATTGTTCGGGCTCAAGAGGTAGGGGGTCGAATTGTTCGATTGCAATGGTGAGGGCTCGGATTGCTTGTAGGATGGCGCGATTGGAGTCCCTGATGTCAGTGAGTAAGCTGAGGATAGTGTTGTCGTTCGGTATTTGCTCGGGACCTGGGGCATGAGCTTCGGGGGCAGTTGGCGCGGCTGTGTTGGCAGAAGGTGGCTCGGGAGCAGTAGACTTACCTCGGGGCGTTGAAAGATCCGGGTATTCAAACTTGCCTTCAATCTTCCCTTTGTTGTCTGCATGAAAACTCAAGATACCGTTAATAACACAAAATAATCCCATCGTGTCCAAGGTCTTGAGACCAAGGAGCTTGAAGGAACTCGGGTGTTTGTATAAGTTCAGCTCTTGGAGCTTCCATGTGTACAATTGCGAGGCCAAGCTGGTGACGAGGGACCCAAGAACAGGAGAGTGACCCTGGGGGTATTTGCAACGTTGTGAGCAGAGGTGGTGATCCAATATCCAAGGTTGACCCGCTTCTTGTGGTACATGACCCATAGGAAAAATAGCTCGGATTGAGCAAGTTGTCCTGAGGTTCCGAATTTACCCGCGAGGGCAATGGACAGGAAGCGTTGCAGAATCCGGAGGGCAGGGTCTTGAATACCATGAGCCTTGGTGTTACGGGAGTCAAACTTGACATTGGGATTCCTAGTGAGCTCCCGAAGGGCCTTGTGGTTGTTGAAGTCAGCCGGTACAGTGGTCAAGGCGTTCTGATATTCGTCCCCTTGAATGTCCTCACGACTGACAAAGCCGAGGTAGACATTAAAGTCGTTGAGGGACATAGGGTGCCACTTGCTAGCCAGCCAGAAATTGACGCATCCCCTAGCAGAAAGATCGGGACCTAGCCCCCCTTTGGGCTTGAACAGATCTGCCTTGTACCAAAAGCTCGCAAAGAACTCAAGACTGAGCTCCAGATATTTAGGTTGATCCATAAAAAATAAGCTCTCCCAATCTATGCCACTAACCAACTCCCGAATCCGGGACCCAATACCCAGCTTAGCATACAAATCCATATCTAGCTTAGCACACGGGGCCACCCCCTTGTTATTCATCAAAGTGACCTTATCTAGAGACGGTTTATCATTGAAAATGAACAGTTCATTAAAAGTCTCAAGGTCAGCCGTTACCAGGTAACTGGGTCTGGATCCTGAAGCAAGCGATGGAGTCTCGAGGTCGTCGTCCTCCTCTTCAGTGCGCTGGGATTTGTGGGGGGTCTCGACGGCAGCTGCCTTGCCCTTGGGAGTGGTCGGGAGCTTTCTTTTTTTGCTGGTCGGGGTCTTGGAGGCTGGGGCCTTGGGCGCAGGGGCTTTGGGGGCACTCTTCGCCGCTTGGGCCGGCGCTTTAGAGGTCGATTTGGCTTTGGCCTTGCCCTTGGTCTTCTGCGGGGGCGGGCTGGGGGGTTGGGGTTGGTCAATCTCACCCTCCCCTTCGTTGGTGGCTGTTGTTGCCGTGTCCTCCCGAACATCCTCGGGACCTTGAGCGGTATGCTCAGGGTCTTGAGCGTCGTGCTCGTCAGGGTACTCCGGTTGCTCTACCTCTTCTTCCCCGTCTTCTCCTCCGTCTTCTTCCTCAGCTGCCCGCTGGTCGTAGGAGTCCCAAGGGAACTGCTCCTCGTTCTCCTTCTCGACCCTCCTGGACTCCCGGAGGCTGGAGCTGGTCTGTGCCCCGTCCTCTTCCTCGGTGTCAAAGGGAATAACGTAGCCAATGGGTTTCACATCAAGGGGGACGGAGTTCACGGGGCTGCCAGGAGGGGTCGGTGTCGCTGTTGGCTTTTTCAGCTTGCTGCCGGCGGTCGTGGTCGGAGGGACGTGGTGCACCTTGCCGGATCTGGTCATTTTTGGGAGGGCGGTGGTGAAGGTTATTTCGTCGAGGTCTATTGTGTCTTCAGAGGAGGCTGATCCGAGTGGTTCAGTGGCGGTAGGTGACTGATCGGTGGTGTTTTTTGGCTGGGGTTGAGTGGGGAGAGGAGTAGGAGTGGGAGTAGATGAGTGAGAAGTGGTGGGTTTGTTTAGGTTGAGGCTTGTGCGTGCCATGAGGAAGAAAGAGGGTTTTTGTGTTTTGAAAGAAGGGAAAGAAATGTTGTGTTTTGATTTGATTGGGAGAGATGAGGGGTTTCGGTTGGGTAACGGATGGGATCTGACGGTTAGGTGGCGTGGGTGAGTGGGTTGGAGGACGTGGAAAGGTGGAGAGAGAGATGGGAGCTGATCTCCTTGGGCTTCGTCCGCCACGTGTCGCACCGGGAGAGGTCGCGCAGTGCCAAGGGCAGCGTGCGCCTGCACCTGCACGGGAAAACAAAAAAGCAAATCAACTTTAAGGAGTTGAAAATAGGAGAGAGGGGAATAAAACCAAAAGATTTAAATAAGGGTTAATAAAGTAGGGGACAAGGCATTTAATTGGAGAGAGAGAGGGACAAAGGATTTAAATGAAAGGGAGAGAGAACAAAGAATTTTTGAAATTTACCTAGGTAACATAAAAAGTGTGTATAGAGAATTTGAAAAGCTAGAGTTGACTAAAATTAAAAAAAGGAAGAAAGGAATAAAAGGTTTAAAAGGAGAATAAGGAGGGACAAATTGATTTAAGACTACCTAGGAAAAATGATAACAATCCACCTAACGACAAGGGCATTTTCGTCTGTGTACCCCACATGGAAAGGAAAGAATCACTGTTCCTACCGCCACGATAGAGTCGAGGCTGTCATTCCCCTCTGCGGGACTAAAGCCAGGAGGGCTTATTTTATCTATAAATACCTCCCCCACGAAGGAGGAAGGTAAGCCGAATTCACTGGCCCAAGCTCTGCCAATTTCACCACTCATACTAACTTAAGCATCGGAGTGTTTCCGCCGGAGACCTCCTCCGGCATCTTGCAGGTACAACGGACCACCGAGGATACTGAACTGGAGAAGCATTTTCCCTTTCTACCCTTCGGCCGAAGATAAATTCTTATCAAATTGGTGCTTTCATTGAGAGCTTTGGTTCTATTAAGTGAGCATCCTTAATAACCAAGCTCCATTCTTCCCGAAGCTAGGAGGATTATGGCTTCAGAGTCAAATCCCACATTGTCCCAAACCTCCAGCATCCCGTATAACACTCGCCGACGACTTTTCACTTTTGCTACCTCCGACATCTCTACCTCAGTGCAAGAAGTCACTGCGGGAGGATCAGATCCTCCCTCTGGGCAAATGACAGAAGCAACAGTATTCCAGATTTGTTCCCCTTTTTCCCACTTAGCGGGAACCAGCTATTCTACTCCCCAAGCAAGGGGATCTGTGGTCGCTGATGCAGACAACCCTTTCGCGAACTTTATAGCGGCCCTTCAAGCCCAACTGGATCAGTTGACAGAGTTGGCTGCTGGGTTTACTCCTCATGCCTCAGGACCTGGCGTGTCCTCCCAGATAGTTTTCACTCCATCTATTGTCCATGAGCGACAGTTGTCACCCCGGCAATCAAGAGGGCTTCCGTTTTCTCTACCCTTGTCATCAGCCCCCATGAACGTCTCACAGCTTGCACACGGACCTATGGACCTCCCTGGGCAATACAGGGGAGAAGTCCCTATCCCTGAAGAAGGCCGCCGGCGCGACGAATATAGAGAGCATTGGAATGATAGGCGCGGTGAAATGTTCAGAGAACCATCCCCTAGATACAGCAAGAGATCTAGTAGCAGAGGGCGACGAACTCGAACTCCGAGAAGCCGCAGCCGATCTCCCAGGCAACATCATGAATATGACCCTCAGAACCCCAGATATGATGTCGAAATTCCACCCCCGCATCGCCCCCGTAGAGTCCCTGATGGCAATGCTAGCCACCCGTTCAGTTATCATGTGAGGCATCACAGGGTCCATCGACATGTGAAACTCCCCGCCGAATCATATGATGGCACGAAAGACCCTATTTCTCACCTTAATAAGGTGAAAGATTTTGTACAATTCCAAACTCGTAGCGATACAGCGCTATGCCAGATCTTTGTCATGACACTATCAGGGGTGGCGCGTCTCTGGTTCGAGGGACTCCCAGCTGGATCCATTGATAACTTCTCCCAGCTAGAAGAGAAGTTCAGAAGTCGGTTCAGCACCGCAATCCCTATCAGAAAGTCAGCGGCTGCGCTATTTGATATCCATCGGGGACCACAGGAATCATTGAATGGATTCTTAGGTCGATTTGATCTCGAAATATCCTTGACACCGGGGGTAACCATCGATTTCGCAGTAGAAGCCCTTAAGCGTAACTGCCGTTACGGGAAGTTGAGAGACGCATTAATGGTGGACCCACCATCGACCTTGGATGCGTTAAGACTAAAAGCGCATAATTATGCGAGGATGGAAGAGGAGGAAAATAGAGAACGGATGCGGGACATACCGACAAACCCATACCTGGCCCCTAACGCTCCGTATAGTAGCACCCCCGACGCGCGGCCCAATGATGATTATAGCCAACGGAAAGAGTACACCGCCAAGACCTCTAATCGGCAGAGAGGCAATTTTTCGAAAGGGAAACTCGGAGGGTCCCCCACTCTGAAACAGGCAGATCCGCCAAAGGGCCGAATATATGACCCTGACCTTCCTTCCCTCATACTCCCAAGGGCGGAAATCCTAGTGATAGTTCAGCAGCGAAACCTGCCCATCCGTTACCCAGCTCCTGTGAAACCCGGAGTAGTCATGGGAGGAAGAGAGAATGCATATTGCAAGTTCCACAAGGTCAAAGGACACTCGACCGATGTGTGTAGGGAACTAAAGCTGGCCATAGAACGGTTAGTTGAGGAAGGCTACCTCAGAGAATTTGCCACCAAGACAAGAGAAGGAGCTAGGAATAACCCAACTGAAGCAATAACTGATCATAGGTAAATGCCTTCCCGCGCAACGGGGGCTAACGCAGTCCCCCTCGGGCAGAATAGAGAAGCTCTCATTGTTCACAGCGATCAGATGCCTATGATTAATATCATTGCAGGAGGAACGCCTTACTTCGAGGAATCTATGCAACAAACGCCCAGTCCCGAGGAAAAGTGCAAACGAGAAAGCGCGCAGGTAAAGATTGAGGCAATAAGCGCTTTAGACAGGATGGTATTGTCCTTCTCGGAAGAAGACGAAAAAGGCGTTGTTTTCCCGCACAATGACGCGTTGGTAGTGACACCCGTCATCGGCAGCCACGGAGTGAGAAGAACCCTTGTCGATAACGGGAGTGCGGTAAACTTATTTTCACTAGAAGCATACAACCTGATGAAACGTCCTGACGGCGAGCTGGCGCCTTGCAAAAGACCAATTGTTGGGATTGATGGGGTACCGATCCCGATAGCGGGAGTCACGTCACTGTCGGTGTATTTCCGAGAAGACACATCCAAACGCTCAGAAGAGCTATTATTTCTGGTCGTAGACCTGACGCTGCCTTATAATGCCATACTGGGGCGACCGTTCCTCAATCGCTTTGGGGCCGCAATATCCCAAAAATATCTGCGGATGAAATACCCCTCATGGGACGGCGTGGTCTCAATCAAAGGAGACCAGAAGCTAGCCACCGAATGCTACCTGCTTATGACTCAAAGGAGTTGTGACCGTTATGTGTGCGTAGCAGATGATCCCTTCGATGATAAAGAAGAAAAGTGCACCCAGCCACTGGATCAGATGACATCAATACCTATCAGTGAAGACAGTGACGCGAACCTCTTGGTCAGTGAGAAGCTAAGTCCCGAAGAGAACGTGCAATTAACCCGACTACTAAGAAAATATAAAGGAGAATTCGCGTGCAAACCGGCAGACATGCCTGGAATTCCACGAGAAGTCGCGGAACACCGATTAAACGTTAGCCCTGACGCTAAGCCTATTCAACAGAAGCGGCGCGCTTTCTCACCGGAAAAGATAGCAACCATCGAGAAAGAGATACTAAAGCTCACAGACGCGGGGTTCGTCCGAGAAGTCCAATACCCAACCTGGCTAGCTAACCCTGTGTTGGTTCCAAAGCCTAACGGGGATTGGCGCATGTGCATCGATTTCACTGACCTGAACAGCGCCTACCCCAAAGATTGTTATCCTCTTCCTCGAATCGATCAGTTGGTCGATCAAACCGCCGGATACGCCTACCTAAGCTCCCTAGATGCTAACTCCGGGTACCATTAAATCCCCATGGCCATAGAAGATGAAGAAAAAATTGCCTTCATCACCCCGAGGGCTACTTACTGCTACACTGCAATGCCGTTTGGGCTGAAAAACATCGGGGCAACGTTCCAACGCATGGTGAATAAGGTTTTCCAAAAGCAAATCGGGAGAAGTGTAGAAGCTTACGTGGACGACATCCTAGTCAAAAGTCGAAGCTTTAAGGACCACCTAACCGACTTGGAAGAAGTCTTCAGTGTGATGAAAGAATACAAAATGAAGCTGAATCCGAGGAAATGCATGTTCGCATTCCAAACGGGCAAATTCTTGGGCTACGTGGTTAGCCGGAAAGGTATCCAGCCCAACCCTTCAAAGATAAAGGCCATCCAGGATATGATACCCCCTCGGACTGTCAAAGAAATACAGAAGCTCACCGGGCGCATCATCGCGTTGGGACGATTCATATCTAAACAGGGTGAGAGATGCTTACCTTTCTTCAAAGTCATTCGAAACAAGGCCCCCTTCGGATGGACAGAGGAATGTGAGAAAGCGTTTGCAGGGCTAAAAGCTTACCTGTCATCCGATCTAGTGTTAACGAGGCCTAGGCGTCGCTGACGAGGTAGTCAGTGCCGTCCTTGTACGAAGTGAAGGGCACATACATCGTCCTGTATTTTCGTCAGCCACATATTGAAAGATGCTGAGCTACGATACGCCCGCATCGAGAAGATAGCGCTTGCCCTAATACAGGCAACGATAAAGATGGACCGATACTTTCAAGCCCACCCTATCACCGTACTCACTGATCAACTGTTGAGAAAAATCTTTAGAAAGCCAGAGTCCTCGGGGAGAATGTTGATTTGGGCAATCGAGCTCGAACAATATGGGCTGCAGTACAAAGCTAGACCGGCTATCAAAGCCCAAGCGTTAGCAGACTTCATAGCAGAATGCACATTCACAAAAGACGCGTTGACAGAATCGTCAGAAGAAGAATCAGAGGATTTATGTCTCCCGTCCCCGGAAACGTACGCAGATTCATGGGTTATCCAAGTGGATGGAGCGAAAAATCAAGAATTAGCAGGCGCAGGTGTTTTCCTAGTTGGACCAAACGGCATGGAGATACGATACACCATCAGAATCCTGCAACCCTTGTCCAACAATGCAGCGGAATACGAAGCGTTGTTAGCAGGACTCAGGATAGGAAACAGCTTCTCCGTTGAAGCTACACCCATCTCGGAAGCGGAACGCGGCCTGCGCTTAAAGATACGTGGGGACTCTAAACTAGTAATGGATCAGGTTCTGGGGAACTCTCAAGCCAGAGAACCCATCATGATTCAATACTTGGCCAAAGTAAAGCGTGAGCTGTCGAAGATGCAGGAAAAAGGCACTCAGGTCACCTTTGAACACATTCCCAGGGAAAGCAACGAAGAGGCTGACAGTCTCGCCAAGATGGCAGCCAATTTA
This sequence comes from Viola odorata, assembly GCA_963691705.1. NCBI lineage: Eukaryota > Viridiplantae > Streptophyta > Magnoliopsida > Malpighiales > Violaceae > Viola > Viola odorata. Next base: position 29,757,933 of record OY829545.1, on the reverse strand, counting down.
GAAGCCCCCATACCCAATGATGTGTGCTACGGAGAATTATCCGCACCTTCTTTCATGGAAGAACAAGCATCGCTTTGCGTGGAAGAAATAGAAGGCGACTGGAGAACCCCAGTGATAGAATACCTGAAACATGATAAGTTACCGGAGGAGAACACGGAAAGGAGGAAAATCCTGAAACGGGCGGCGCGATGCACATATTACAATGGAGAGTTAATACGGAGGTGTTTCTCCCATCCTGCCGCTAAGTGCATAACGGAGCAAGAAGGCCTGCATGTACTATGAGAAATCCATGAAGGGATATGTGGCATGCACATCGCTAGCGACACTCTGGCATCTCAAGTCTTTCGGTTAGGGCTCTACTGGCCCACCATTCGGAGAGATTGCCATAACTTCGTGAAAACCTGTCAGAAATGTCAGGAATATGCCAAGATCCCTCGAAAACCAGCCGTGCAGATTTCAGAGATAGTCGCTCCATGCCCGTTTGCTAAATGGGGCATCGACATTTTGGGCCCATTTCCGAAGGCCAGATCTCAGCTAAAATTCGTAGTCGTGGCGGTGGATTATTTCACAAAATGGGCTGAAGTCGAGGCGTTAGCCACCATCACTGCAGAGAAAATCTGGCATTTCTTCAAACACCAAGTCATTATGCGATTCGGGGTACCGCGCATACTGGTTAGCGACAATGGAACACAGTTTACAAGCCAATTCTTCAGGGATCAGTGCACGGAATTTCAGATTGAACAAAGGTTCTCTTCTGTGGCACACCCCCAAACTAATGGCCAGGCTGAAGTGACCAACCGCAGCATCCTCAGTGGCATCAAAAGAAACCTGGAAGGCTCCAAAAAGAAATGGCCAGATGAACTGCCATATGTATTATGGGTCTACCGTATGACTGTCAAAGTCAGCACGGGAGAGACTCCTTTCGCATTGGCCTACGGAACAGAAGCTGTCACACCGGTAGAAATCGGCACCGTTAGCCTTCGGGTGGCTCATTTCAAAGAAGAAACTAATGAAGAAAGGTTACGCGCTAACCTTGACGCACTACCAGAAAAACACGAGGAAACTCTCCTAAAAACCCTGCACTACAAAAGGAAAATGGCACAATACCACAACAGGCAGGTGAGAGAATGATTGCTTAAAGCCAGAGATTTAGTGCTCAGAGATAAGCGAGCGGCAGGGCAACGTATGGGAAAACTTAGCCCAAACTGGGATGGACCATATCGCGTCACCCGTGTTGTGGGGAGAGGAGCCTACCATTTGGAAACACTCGAAGGAACGCCCCTGCAGAATTCTTGGAACATAGCTCGGCTGAAGCTATATCACGCTCGAAACTAGCCTATCCTATCTGGTAATATCAATGTTTTGCTAACAGATGAATTAAATATGTTCTCCGTGCATTTGTTGTTGAAAATATGCAGGTAGTGAAGAATGCCAGGAGTGAAAATCCTATCCTTGTGATGGCTGATCCTGATCAGACAACTCACTAAGACGAGGCACACCCTGGCATAACGAAGCGTTGGGAGTGAAAATCCTATCCTTATGGCAATCGTGCCCACATAGGCGACCCATTAAGACGAGGCACGACCCCAACGCCCCCGGGAGTGAAAATCCTATCCTTGTGGCAACCGTGCTCACATAGACGACCCATTAAGATGAGGCACGCCCCGGTATCCTTGGGAGTGAAAATCCTATCCTTATGGCAACCGTGCTCACATAGACGACCCAATAAGATGAGGCACGCCCCAAGGAGAGACCAACTCCATCCTGGAAGTGAAAATCTTATCCTTGTGGTAACCGTGCTCACATAGACGGCCCATTAAGACGAGGCACGATCCAGAGACGCGAGGTTTCAACGCTTGGGAGTGAAAATCCTATCCTTGTGATGTCCGGTCCTGATCAGACGGCTCACTAAGACGAGGTACGCCCCAAGCCAATCTTTGACGTACGGAAAGAAAGGATACCCCAGCTAGTAACCAAGCGGTTAATACCCGGTGAAGTAAAGGTGGAAAGGTATCCATACCGCAACAACACCGTCACGGCAGGCCTAACAAGGCTAGAGGCTTCCCCCAACAACAAAGGGTGGCATGAAGTTGAGCGCAACACGGGCAGAAGTAACGCAGCAAACGCCAGGGGCGAACATGTGCACAAGTAGTATTATGAAACAAGGCAGATAACGAAAGTCCATTCAAAAGCAGCGGCTTGATCAAGAAAAGAAGTAATATTGTCAATATTACAAAATAAAGGGGCGCACATCGGCCACAAAAATCAAAAAACATATAAAGAATGATGTCTAAGGAGCGGGTGGTACGTTGCCTCCTCCTTGCTGAGCAGATCTCCAGCGGAAGAAGCCCTCATCAGTGGCGTCGGAGGCCCTCTCATCAAAATACCTAGCAAGGAAGTCAACGTCAAGGTTATCTATCCCATGCTTATGCATAAAACCGTCCGACATGATGGCCCCACCTTCCTTCAAATACCAACGGCTCTTCTCAGTAGAAAGAGCAAGCTCGGCAGACAGCTCAGCATTTCTCTGTCTTTCCTGATGAAGCCCGCTCTCCTCTTGAGAAAGGCGTTCGCTCAGGACAGCACTTTTCCGTTTCTCTTCCTCCAGAGCAAGCCTGACAGCCTCCATCTCCTACTTAACAGTTGTTGCCCCCTGCGCAGCAACTGCGGCTTCCCGCCTGGCAGTCTCTGATTCCCGATTGGCAGCAGCGAGGGCATCTATGTAACCCTGACGCTCAGACAGTAGCCTATTCAGCTCCCCCTACCCGTTGGCCTCCACCCTGGCGTTCTCCTTATCCATATAATGAAGATGGAAGAACGAAGAAAACGCTTGGGAGCGGAGAAAGTCTATGCGTTCCTGCGGGCTCTTAGCCACGAAGGCATCCCTCTCCCTCTGAAGAGACATAATCTCGGCTGCCAAAAGAGAGGTAGACGCGAGGACAGCATCAGGAGCAGCATCCGCTGGAAACTGCAAATAGTTATCCCCGAAGGAGCGCAAGCTAAGCCGGTGAGTAGGCAGGAGGGGAGGAGTATATGAAGAGGCATGGGCCATCAAGCTCGGAACAGGGTCACCTCTCGCGGCAGTAGGAGGAGACGCAGGAACAAAAATCAAAGTAGCAGGAGAACCAGGTCGACTGAGGGTACCTTCCGCGTTGGGGACAGAGGACCCGTCTCCCCCGAGTGCTTCAAGATTAAGGACACTTGGGTTAGAATAGATCGGAGAATCGCTCAAAACATGAGGACCACCGCCGAAATCAGCACCTTGCAACTGCTCAGTAGGTATACTCCCATCCCCGGGGGCCATAGAAGAAGGATTAGCAGCAGACGACGAGGGGCTATGTTGAAGCTCATAGCGGGCCTTCTTCTGACGCTCTCGAAGGGTTTCCACCATAGACATGTCGTCTTGAGAGGACGAATGAGCAGAGACAGTGGTGGCCTCCTAGATAATACAAAAACAGAATAAGAAAGTGGCGCGAAAAGAAAGAAAACCTTAAAAGGAGAAAAATACACACTCGGGTGCCTAAAGAAGCTAGAGGAATTCCAGTGGGAATCGGGTTAGCTGTTGCCTCCGAAGAGACTGCAGTCTGGGGGGAAACGGGATGCGCAGCACGCGTTTGCCTAGCCCTTCTCTTCTTCGCAACACGAGTACGAGGAGGCGGTCGGGCAATGTCCGGAGCGATAGCACTAGTCTCTCCTTCAGCAGTAGCAGTAGCAGCGGCCGCAGCGGCTCTGGCTTCGGCTTCAACCTTCTTCTTTTGCTCCCGTTTCCTTTTCCTTCGGAAATATTCAGGCTCCCAACCAGGCGGAGGCACTGCGCAAGTACAAACGTTAGCGTTAGCACTTCTTGACAGCATAAAAGGAAAAGGTCAAACCCTCACCCCTTTTGCACTTCTCCATGTCCAACCCGTTAGCTACTTTACGGGCGTCAACACTGAAATCTAGTTGAAGCAGCGTCTTCAACCAACCGTCCTCCGGGTCAGAAAGGGGTTTCCGATTACCCCAAGCCCCATCTTTGATCTCCTCGTTAAAGTCGGCCCTCCACAAAGACTCGGGCAGATCAACTATAAAAAATTCTTCTTTCCAGTGAGGAATAGAAGACTCGATGCCCATGAGTTTCCAAGTAAAGGGCTTCAATGAGTCATCTTCATAACGGGGGGATATTGATATAACCCCCTTGCGAGAATATAACTGGAAAATATCATGAAGCAATGCCAAAGTGGGAGAAGCAATCCCCTTGAAATGGCACAAAGCGGCAAATGCGCTAACAACGCAAATCGCGTTGGGGCTCAACTGAGCCGGAGCCAAGTCAGAATCAGCCAATGGCAATTTTACAAGCGGGTCAAGGGGAAGACAAAACCCGTAATCAAATAACTTAGCGTACAGCATTTTACTATTATCAGGCAAAACGCTGTTCAGACGAAGTGATTCAGAAGCAGCATGCACGGGATAATCTTTGGGAAATCGAGCCTTAGACCCGGCAAGCTTACGATGAACTAAGGGCAATGTATAAAGGGAAGTGGGTGTACTATCAATTTTTTCTTCCCCAGCAGACCTGTGAGGATCCCCTTCCTCGGCAGGTTTCTCAAAATGAGTTGTAGCCATAACTAACAAAGGAGAAAGGAGGAGGAAAGAAAAGGGTGTGTACCTTGGCAAAAGAGAACACCAGGAGTCTCAGACCAGGAAAGAAGAAGCGGCGCGGGTTATTTGTTTAGAAAACAACAGCGTGCAAGAAAGGAGGTTAAAAAAGAAAGAGAAGGTAGGGAAAACATTATATATAACCCTGAAAGGGGACGACCAATCAGCAACTGACACATGGCGAAGCAGCGCGTCAAAAAGAAAGGCACGCGCGAGAAGGTTAAGTTTTAAAACAATGATGAAACGCTTCAGCATTCGCGTCTCCCTATAAGACGCTTGCTTCAAACGCCTCTCCATGAAGGGACACGTGTCCCACTTCATCATTACCTTTCAAATCACATCAAATGGGGGGACTGCGGCATTTAATGACCTAAAAAGCAGTGCTAGCCTCACCAAATGGTACGACCCGACGATACAAGGAAGATAATGAAGAAACAACAGTAGCATCACAATGAATCAAACGGCGCAATAAGGGTTACATAACGTCAGTATTATTACAGAAGAAATAATGTCAAATAATCTTCAAGAAAGAATAAAAGAAAATAGATAACAATGAGAATAGCAACAAAGGAGGACCCAGAAATCCGTTGCGGAACTTGAGGCACCCGTCGGATGAAAAAGACGCGCACTATCGTTACCGTCAGGTCCTTTCCCCCTCTAGAACAGAAGAACCGTTCCCACCTTTGCTAACCTCATCCATAACAATAGAGATATAATCAGCAACCTGGGCTGGATTAGAAGAATCACCCTTGAAACGGGCTGCAAATCCAGAAGTGAAGGCCTCCAAGACCTTCTTTCTCCACAACTCCTCCTTTAATGGTGCCCTGGCAGACTCCTCATCTCGAGCCAACATCTCTTCGCGGAGAATGAGATTTCTCTTCTTTTCCAACGCCAACTCTGCCTCCAGAACCTCTATTTTCACTTTCCCGGCAGACCTCTCTCTGTTCAGTTCCTTTTGTGACTCGCCATGAAGACGTGTTAGCAGTCTCGCATGGTCCGCCGATTTTTAAAGCTGCACCTTCTGAACACACATCGCGCTGGAGAAATTTTGTGACTCGCGATCATGAATTTTGAACAGATAGTTCAGATAACGGAAGGTATCCAAAGAGTCATTCATAACATGCCGAAGACGGGCTGTTGGAGGAAGCTGAAGAAATTTCTCTTTCTCTGCCCGGGAGCCCATCATCTCCCCTATCAAGGGCGCGGTAAACTCATCTCTAGAAAAGGGTTGGGGAACCCCGACAGCGCGGAGACCGTCAAAGCATAATCCCGTCAAGTTCATGCGATAGGCTGGGGACCCGTTAGGGCCACCATAAGAAAGATTAATTGACGGAACGGAAGAGGAACCCTCAGTAAACACATTCGAGATAGGAGTGAAAAACAGTTGTGTAAGGGCTTTAGGCGGCAGCCCAGCAACCGATTCCGCAGCAGAAGATGTGGTCACCACGTCAGGAATACAGTGAGAAATCGGGGAATCAGGAGCGTCAGCTTTAGGAGGAGGACATGCTGTCAGAGGGGCCTCCATCTCAGTAGAGCAGGTAGCACCCGGCACCTCAGTAATCTTTACTGGCTGAGAGGTTCTTGTCTCAGGTGAAGCGACAGGTGTAGAAACAATTACCGCATCAGTAGAGGATGCCCCGGTAGCCTGTTCACTCGCACCCACTCGAAGTCTTTTCTGACGCAAAGAAGAAGCATGGCAAAGGTCTGGCTTAGCTTCCATATCCTCGTCGTCACTATCAATCACCCTTGCTGCGGTTCGACTAGAGTCTGTTCCCTTGCGACGATCTGGTAGCCAATTTTCTACGAAACGAGAAGCTCGGACAGAGCCGCCGAGCCTTCGCCCTCCCCGGGCAACCGTCTTGGTTCTCCTCCTAGGGGGTCGAACGCTTTCTTGATTAGAGCCTTCGGCAGGAGGGGAGGCTGGTAAAGTGCGGAGCGGAGCTACATTCAAAGGAGCGCCAGTATCACCTGGAAATCGACCGTTAGCATCCTCTATAAAGGAAACATGCCAGGATGAATGAAAAAGAAAGAAAGAAAGTATGAAAAGAGACAGACCCACCCATAACGCACTCCTCTAGAGGCTTGAACAATGCGAAATCACGGATACGATAGCAGGTGTCCTCGTCTAACAAAGCGTTAGCCTGATCCAGCTCAGCTCTGGTCAGTATGGCGGGATTCGTCCAAATGGGGCCTATGAGCTCCTGGTTGAAATTAATGCGCCACAAACGGGACGGTAGCTTGAGAATGAAGAAACTACTTTTCCAATCAGCCACACTCTTCTCAAAGCCGCGAAACCGCTGCCAGAACGACTGCACGAACGCGTCATCCCACCGAGGAGTGATTTTGATTAAACAATTATGACAATTCATACTAAAGAATTTTCGAAATAAATTGAGAGATGGGGTGAAAATGTTCTTCAACTCGCAAGTGCGAAGAAAAGCATAAACCGCACACCAAGAAGAGGGAGTTATCTGGGCAGGATTAAGGTTGTGCTCCCGCAGCAGTGTTAGTATTGACTCATGAACGGGAAAACGGAAACCATAAAGGAACATCTTAAAATAAAGTAGCCTACAAAAACCCCACGCCAGATTGTGAAGCCGCATATGACCTTCAGGAATAAAGGGTTCATACCCGGGAGGAAAGGTGATACCGTGTTCCTCCAGCTCGGCTTTCAGAACCACATCGCATGTAAAAGTACTGGGTGATTGCGCGACTTCCAGATCCATGGGTCTCCAGATAACCTAGCGAGGCCTATTCCTAACCATAATAAACCAGCAAATAGGAAATCTGAGAAGGATTAAAGGGGTACCTTAGAAGGGAAGATTTACAGGAGAATCAGCAGACGACGGCAGGCGACCAGAAAGTTATTCGGAGAAGAAGACGAAGGAAGACGAAGGGAAAAATTCGAAGCGAAGGCAAAAGTTTTGGAAAGAGAAAATAGTCCTTTTTAAAGAATTAAAATGCCACCGCATTAATTTAGCCACCAATCATGCTGGGACGCGTGTAAAAAGAAGTTGGCCACGTGGAAAGCATTAAAAGAATACGAAAAGAGAAGTTGTTCGTCGTGATTCCCCAGAAGGGCGACAAAGTTGACCAGTTCAAAATAACCACGAAACGATTGCCTCAGCAAGGCTAATCCCTCGCGTTAGCTATCAACACGACCAACTGCTGACGAAAAGATAACGACAAGAAGAAAAGATAGAAAGCATCATTTTATTCATAAAATGCCCAGGGGCAGGTACAATGTGCCTAACGTAGAGACGCTACTCCTCATCAGGCCAGTAAATACCGTGGTGATAAACCCCGTCGTCATCCAGGAATGGCATCTTCCCGTCAGCAGTCGGGGCAGGTTCGTCCACTTCCCTCCCTAAGCAGGACCCTGACGGTCCTGACTTTCCCTTGACACCTGACCCTGCCAATCCAACACAGGCAGCGGTAGAGGAAATTTTCTCCAACGAACAGTCAGATAAAGGAAAGCGTCTGTCGCCCTCTTAGGTATTGGAACCAGCAGAATCTAAAGTCATGACGGACACCTTGGAAGTTCTTTCCCTTTGCCTCTTGCGGCCCTTTCGGCGGACTAGAGGCCTCCACGGCGGCGACGGAGGAGGGTGATCTGAGTTCGGCGAAGTCGGAGGGGTTAGCAAGGAGTCGCGATCCGTGGAACTCAAAAAGTAGAAATCTGCCATTCGACCTGCAAAAAAGTACAAGAGAAGGAAGAGGATGAAGATGAACAAGAAGAGGGGGAAAGCAACTCCTCTTAAATAGCAAAGGAAGCGCTCCGATCCTCGCGCAGGCCCCTGAAAAACAATTAAGGCGCCTGGGAAAAGTAACCGTAATTGCAGAATCCGATCCGACACAGGCATACCCGCTCGATGAATGCGTCAATCAAAAGGCACCAAATAACCACCCAACCACCTACCCCTGAAAAAAAAATGGCCCTGGAAACAGTTGAGACAGAGCATTCATTGCTAAATTCCCGAAACACAACCACTGCAATGGCTAGGTCCCGAGGAAGACTCATTTTCAGTTGGGCTCATAGCGAATACCCCAACCAAGGCATCAAGGAATCAAACAAGGAAACGAAGACTTAATAATAGTAGAAACAACCATTTATTTATGGCCCGAGAGGCCTAGCGTTCAGATATGTACAAGAAAGCATAAAAGAAAGCAACAAGAGGAAGCGAAGACAGTGGTCAAGCATTAGACCCAGCATCATCTTCTCCGAGCACGACGGGAACCTCCCTCAAGGCATCCGCAATGGAGGTCAACTCGGCAGAGCAGGCCCTTATACCCTTCAAGCAGCAGGCCAGCAAGTCCTTCCTCTGCTGCAGCATTGAAGCAACCACATCAAGGTGAGAGGTAGTGGTGGCCAGCTTCGCCAAACTCTCCAGGGGGCTAAAGTCCTCCAAAGATATCCCCAGCTGCTTAGACAAAATAGGGGTCAATATCCCCTGCAGTTCCAGAACATCCTCTGAGGTTTTGAGGATCATCCTCTCCAGGAAGCCGATGTCGCCCTCAGTAAGGTTCTTCAGGGTCAAAGTTTTGGAGATCAGGAAATTTCTGGTCACCTCATCCATGGTGAAATACGAAAAGAAAGGACGAAAAAGTGTGAAGAAATTTGCGCAAAGAAAGCTTCAATTTATAACTTCTGGACAAGAACGGTCAGGGTCAGCCCACATCCTGACAAAGAGCCGCTCCGGTACATACGAGATTTTTGCGCGCAAAGAGGGGGCGTTAGCCCTTGGTAAACACTCGGGCTCATTTTCAGTTGGGCTTATGATAACAATCCACCTAACGACAAGGGCATTTTCGTCTGTGTACCCCATATGGAAAGGAAAGAATCACTGTTCCTACCGCCACGATAGGGTCGAGGTTGTCATTCCCCTCTGCGGGACTAACGCCAGGAGGGCTGACGTCTCGTTGGGGGTCCCCACATGGAGCTTCTAGACGACCAGAGGTGCTCTCCCACCTCAAGGGAAACGCACTAACCGTTACCTTACCGGGGTAACAACTACCCCATACCTACCGCCATGACGGTACATCATAACACGGGCAAACCACAGCCCCTGACGGGACCGGTTGCTCCCTAGCGATCCCACTCACACAGACAGGCTTATTTCATCTATAAATACCTCCCCCATGAAGGAGGAAGGTAAGCCGAATTCACTGGCCCAAGCTCTGCCAATTTCACCACTCATACTAACTTAAGCATCGGAGTGTTTCCGCCGGAGACCCCCTCCGGCGTCTTGCAGGTACAACGGACCACCGAGGATACTGAACTGGAGAAGCATTTTCCCTTTCTACCCTTCGGCCGAAGACAAATTCTTATCAGAAAAGAAGAAATGTGCGTGGGAAAGAGAGAAAAAGACGGTTAGACTCGGAATTTAAAGATAAGATGATTAAAGAGAGAGGGTTAGGAATTCGGGGGTTGTCCCCACACTTGGCCTTGATTATCGTCTAGGCCTAGACGTTGTTTCTTCATTCGGGGGCGTTGTCTGCTGGGTCCTCGCCCCATACTTCCTCGGCAGTTGAGGGCTTGAATCCTTCGTAGAAGGGTTTCAGCCTGTGCCCGTTCACTTTGAATGGTTCTCCTCCGTCCAAATTCTGGATCTCAACAGCTCTATGATCAAACACTATGGTGACTTTGTAAGGTCCCGTCCACTTGGATTTCAGCTTCCCCGAAAAAATTCGCAGTCTCGAGTTGTATAGCAACACTTTCTGCCCAACAGTGAAGGTCTTGAGTACGAGATGCTTGTCATGCTGGGCCTTGGTCTTGCCCTTGTAGATCAGTGAATTTTCATAGGCATCCCCTCTTTTTATTCGAGCTCTTGAATTTGCAAACAGCGATCCTTGCCTGCCAAGTTCAAATCCATGTTAACCTTTTTGATCGCCCAAAATGCCTTATGCTCTATCTCGACGGGGAGGTGACACGGCTTGCCGTAGACCAACCGATATGGCGTCATGCCGATCGGGGTCTTGAATGCAGTGCGATAGGCCCAAAGTGCGTCTCCCAGTTTGAGACTCCAATCTTTCCTTGACTGATTCACGGTCTTCTCGAGAATAGCCTTGATCTCCTGATTCGAGACCTCAGCCTGCCCATTGGTTTGGGGGTGATAGGCAGTAGATACTCGATGTGTAACTCCATACTTGCTAAGTAACGAGGAGATCGTTCTATTGCAGAAATGAGTCCCCCGATCGCTGATGAGGGCGCGCAGGGTCCCGAATCGGTTAAAGATGTGGGTTCTAAGGAAATCAGCAACTACCCTTGAATCATCTGTTTTGGTGGCTTTGGCTTCGATCCATTTGGAAACATAGTCCACCCCAAGCAGGATGTATGTGTTCCCGAATGAATTTGGGAACGGTCCCATGAAGTCAATGCCCCAAATGTCGAAGATTTCACACGCAAGGATGCTAGTCAAGGGCATTTGGTTTCTCACCCCGATGTTTCCCATAGCTTGGCATCGGGGGCATGTAGCACAAAACAGATAACTGTCCTTGAAGATTGACGGCCAATAAAGACCAGCTTCTAAGACCTTGAGCGCGGTCTTCTTGGCAGCAAAATGCCCTCCCTCCGTTGTCGAGTGGCAGAACTTGAGGATTGACGGGACCTCGTCCATGGTGACACAGCGCCTGACAATCTGATCTGAACAATGCTTCCATAAATAGGGGTTGTCCCAAACATAGGTCCTGGCTTGCCTTCGGATCCGGTTGTGCTCTGCGCTCGAGGCATCGACGGGAAGCACGTCAATGGCACAAAATTTGCTATGTCTGTGAACCATGGAAACTTGGCGGTATCCACTAAGCACAAATGCTCATCTGGGAAGGTCTCCCGAATGGCTACTTGGGAGTCATCTTCTTGGTTCGGGAGCCTACTCAAGTGGTCGGTCACACAATTCTCGGTCTCTTTCTTATCCTTGATAGCAAGGTTGAACTCTTGGAGTAGTAGGATCCAGCGGATAAGTCTGGGCTTCGCATCAGTCTTCTTAAGCAGGCACTGAAGGGCGGAATGGTTGGAATACACTATCACTTCTGTACCCAGGAGGTACTGCCGAAACTTGTCAAGGGCATAGACAATCGCCAAAAGCTCTTTTTCCGTCGTGGTATAATTTTACTGAGCGGGATCCAGCAACTTGGATGCATAGTAAATGACGTACGTCTCTTTGTCTTTCTTCTGGCCCAGGACCGCTCCCAAAGCTTGATTGCTAGCATCACACATGATCTCGAAGGGGAGAGTCCAGTCGGGGGCCCGAATGATAGGCACAGAGATGAGCTTGGCTTTCAAGGTCTCGAAAGTTGTCTTGCATTTTTCATCAAATATGAAGTCCACATCCTTATATAGCAGCTGGCACATTGGCTGGGCTATCTTGGAGAAATCCTTGATGAACCTCCTATAAAAACCTGCATGTCCAAGAAAGGAACGCACATCTCGAATATTCGAGGGGTAAGGCAAGGTCTTGATAGTTTGGATTTTAGCTTTATCCACTTCGATACCCTTTCGGGACACGATGTCGCCCAAGATCAGCCCTTGGTCAACCATGAAATGACATTTTTCAAAATTAAGCACAAGGTTAGTTTCTACACATCTTTGCAGAATTTTCTTTAAGTTCGAGAGGCATTCAGAAAAGGAATTACTATAGACCGTGAAGTCGTCCATGAATACCTCGATGCATTCTTCTACAAATTCTAAAAAGATGTTGACCATGCACCTCTGGAATGTAGCCGGAGCATTGCATAACCCGAAGGGCATGTGTCTGTAAGCAAAAGTCTTGAATGGGCATGTGAAAGTGGTCTTCTCCTAGTCTTCAAGGGCTACTGGAATCTGGTGGAATCCCGAATACCCATCCAGGCAGCAATAATGCGTCTTGCCCGCAAGGCGCTCCAGCATTTGATCTATGAAGGGCAGGGGGAAGTGATCTTTTCGGGTGGCCTCATTCAAGCGTCGATAGTCAATGCATACACGCCAGCCATTCTGGATTCGGGAGGGAATTGGTAGACCCTCGGGACCTGGAATGATGGTGATGCCTGTTTTCTTCGGGACCACCTGAACGGGGCTAACCCATGGAGAATCAGAGATGGGGTAAATAACCCCGGCATCGAGCAGCTTCAGGACCTCCTTCTTAACTACCTCCATCATGGGGGGGTTCAAACGCCTTTGAGGCTGCCTGATTGTCTTGGAGTCTTCTTCGAGATGTATGCGGTGAGTGCACAAGGATGGCGACAAACCCTTGATGTCGGCAATCGTCCAACCGATGGCCTTCTTAAAGCTCTTGAGGAGGTTCACTAGCTCAATCTCTTGATCCGCTTCCAGTTTGTTGGAAATTATGACTGGGGGGGATTCTTTCTCCCCGAGGTAAGCATACTTCAAGTGTGAGGGCATCGCCTTGAGTTCAAGGTCTGGAGCTTGTACCAGAGAAGGGGGAAGTCGTTCATGATCTACACATTCGGGGGACCATGAAAGTTTTAACCACTGAAGCAAACTGAAGCAAACTGAAATTTTGATAATTAATGCATATATATAAATTAAATATAAAACCCATAAACCAAACCATTTTATGTATATAAATATATATATATATTAAACACGTCGTTTAGTTGTTAAACACACCGTACACCGTTTATTATTTAATTTTAATACGTGTTTATAACTTGCTCACAAAATTAAAAATAATGCAAGACAATGAATATCAGGGATGAGCACTAGACATAAAAAGTTCTACAAAAATAAATGCCTTATGGTTTTGGTGACGAACACAACTCTTGGCTATGGTATATGATAGTTTTATCAACCATAACTTTTCCGATTAAATTATATTTTGTAAAATTATGTAGTGAGCCTGAATAACAAGCACATCAACTAGCAACACAATCCAAATTAATTTTAAAATGAAGAAAAGGAAAAAAAAGAAGGTCTTTTATTTAAGTTTAAATGAAAAAAAAAATTAATTAATGTTAAACCTCTTAACAATTAACTCAAATAAATAATGATATTGAAATATAGATACCATAAATTTAAATCATAAACGTCCATTAACCATTATGCAAATTTATTATTTTAGTTGTCATCTAATTAGTAATTACATTTTTTATTACAATTGATATCATTATTTATTACAACAATATAATTCTTTTTTATTAAGTAAAATACCGAATAATAAACATATATCCACGATATACCTTAATAATTATGTAATAGAGTAAGTATTAATGAAAATATTACTAGTATATATCGTATCATTAATAATCAATGGTTTTAGTTTATACACACAGTTGACTAATGACATGACTATTATTTTATTTATTTATTTATTTTTGTTATGTGTTAATAATCCAATATACTAAATTAATTAGATACGTTAATAATCTAATATACTAATTAATTAGATACGTGTTTATAATGAGATTGTTTGATTATAATTAAAATATATTGATACAATTATAAGATGATTTATTCATAAATAAAAAAAGTGAATTTTTTTTAAAAAAATTAAATAAAGAAACAGGCCAGGCCGGCCCAGCCCAGTCCCAGCCCAATTCCCCCTAGCCCAGCCCAGCCCAGCCCCGTTCCCAGCCATGGAAAAACATAAAGAAATTAAAAGGGAAGGAACCCCTTCCCTTTTGAAAGAGATTGAAAGATTTAACCACTGGAGCAAAGCTGAACTTTTGATAATTAATGCATATATATATATATATATATATAAATTTCCTGTTCAAACGGTTCTACGGTTCGGTTACGGGTTTTTTATTTGACAGACCCGGACCCGAACCGGAAATTTCCAGTTCTAGTGAAATAGAACCGGACCGAACCGAAATGTTACGGTTCGGGCCAGTTCGGGCCAAAATTTTCCGGTTCCGGTTCCGGTCCGGTTTCTTACACCCCTAGTCTTCGATCTACAGAGTTGCTATAGGATCAAGATACGCTTATGACCCCTGCTTCCCTCATGTATCAACACCACCTCAGGTATGCTTAGAAATGATGCCTTACCAATCAGCACCTTGCTGGTTAAAGAGTTTACCAAGTTGGTAGATGATCGAATAGGGGAAGACAACTCGAGACTAGTATCCTCAGGCGTCAATCGGAACTAGATTTGATTAACCTTTCTCCCTACCGTTTCCTGGATACACCCAGTAGCACGTAAGAGTCTACTTCCATCCTCTTGGTCGATAATCCCCAACCAAGAGGAATGACTGCTGCAATGACTGTTAAACACTAAATTGGCCAGATTCAATATCAAACAGAGATGCATTAAGAATAATCACGAGATTAATTAAATGCAGATGCGAAGGCTAAGAGGGTCAGTTAGGCCTCATGTATGCTCATGTTCATGCTTAAAACGCCTCTACTAAGAAGGATATGTTTAGTTACTCATACACATAATTGAAAAGTAAAATAAGCAATGTATATAATTGATAATAATTCTTCATTTCTGAAGGAGCGAAATATATGAAAATGTCTTCGAGATCCAAAACCAGAGAAGGAGCCACCAACCAAAAAGATCGTGAACCCCCTTCTCAAAACCCTAAGAAGAGTATATATAGTCCTCTCTTCCTAGAAACAAGGCGGAAATAAAGGAAGTTAAAATCCTAATCAAACGCTAAATTGTAGCCGCATTGTATCTGGGAGATCTCCTTCCTAAAATAGAGTTTTAAACAAAACTGGAAGGTAGGGCGCGGAGATAGCGCGTCCGAAGGTGGCGCTCATGATCATCGGCGGAATTGGCCATGCTAATCTGTCTTGGCCAAGAACATGGAGTGTGCGATTAGTCAAGCAACCAGTCGGGGATCGGTAAATCCCAAAGTGGTCCAGAAGTAGCCTCATTCCTCTCCTTTTCTGCTCCTGCTTCAGCAAAGTCATTTCCTGCAATAATCAAAGAATATCCGCAGAATTCAGTGGAATATTATTCGAGAATGCAAGAAAATAAGTGGCAAAACCACTATAATAATGGCTCAATCAGCTCTTTAAATTTATTATTTTTTTCTTTGCGAATAATTTACTATTTTCTAGATTTTATCAAAATACTAAGAATAAAACGTAGTTTAGTACTTTAGAAAAAGAAAAAGAAACAAAAGGTCCCAGCTCATAATATGGATCGTATATAAGATAGGCGAGTAGCTTTGGTTGAATTGCTAAATTTAGTATATGATTGTTAAATTGTCGAGAAACAAAGGTTGGCATTGGCATGCATAGGTTTTTGGGAATTGTTGATGAGTTGGCAAAACTGGAGTTGTGTTATTAGATTATGGATTCAACGATGTTGTGGATGCCCTACTTTCTCTTTCACACACCAATGGCTACCAGGCCTTTTGGTGCTAAACAGAGGAAAAGGTAAGCAGAAAAATAGTTTAATCTATTTTTTCGATTCAGATCATTAACTCTGATCGAAGAGGTGATAGGGTATGTCTATTTTTTTTAATGATTTTTAATAGTTTTATCTGTTTTGTTTGCTCCTTTGTGTTCTTCTATTTGTGTGTTGAATTCAGTGTTTATTATTTTTTTTTCTCGTATTTCTAGGGTAATATCCTTTGTTTGGTGTAGAGGTAGGGGTTGTCTTATTTCAATACCTCCTACCTCTTTGATTTGAATCCATTCGATTGCTCCATTTTTACATATTCTTGAGGTTTATTGAACAAAAAGAAGGAAACCGAAAAGGTACCTTCTTAGTTTTATTTGGTGGACAAGGATAGATGATGTTCAATTCCAGGGAAAATGCACAGAGGAGGTCCATAGCGGTGGCAGTCGACAAGGACAAAACCAGCCATTATGCTCTCAAATGGGTTGTTGATAATCTTGTCCCTAGATACCAAACTTTAAAGCTTGTTCATGTCAAATGCAGATCAGCAATCCCAGGTTAAATCTTACTTCCTATTGCTCGCTAGGGCGTTATATTATTATCATAGTTGATCTTAGGGGAAAATTAATCTTTCGTGGGTCTTTGTTTGTTTCAGTTTTTAATGGTCACGTTGGTGCATTTTGGGTATGAAATTGAAATTGTGTAACTTATGCATCCTGATTTTGCTACAAGTTTAATGTTTTCCAGCTGGTTGATGCAGCACAAAATGATGGGACGGTGATGGACCACCAAACTGATAACCAAGCCACCGAATTGTTGCTCCCATTTCGATGTTATTGCAGACGTAGGCGAGTAAGTTCCTAGTGCTCCTTTGTGTTTACTGTCATGTGTTGTAGATATGTAATCAATTCATTCATTTACTGTCAAAGAAATGTTCTAGTTCACAAGTCTTATTTCCAAGTGTGAATGCTTCTTTTCTTACTCAAGTTTCACACAAACATATGGCATTTGATGGGCATTAAGCGAATAGAAAAGAGGAACTAAATAAACCTTTTTTGGGTCTCAAGTGGAATGCGATAGCGTCATACTTGAGGATGTAGATGTAGCCAAAGCGCTTATTGAGTATGTTTGTCGATATGGTATTGCGACTTTACTGCTTGGCTCAGGATCAAAGACTGGCCTTGCTAGGTAAATTATTTGATTCCCATTTACACATTAATTGTCAGAAGAAGAAAAGTAGAAATATATAAATTCAAAGTTCATTGTTGTAGACTATTTAAGAGTGCAGATATTCCGGACAATGTGTTAAAATGGGTGCTAGACTTTTGCACTGTATACATAATTTCAAAAGGGAATATAAGCGGTGTGTGAAATGCAACTCGCCCACTCCCACTTGGTCCTGCAGTTGGAGCTGCAATGCTTACGCAACGCAACGTAATTCCTGATCAACCATCTTCTATAATGTAAGTGAAGCCGATTGAGCATTAATTTCTCATTGTTTTACTGTCTAATTAGTTGTAAATTGGGCAGTAAAACTATTGGTTTTTATG
Organism: Viola odorata; assembly: GCA_963691705.1. NCBI lineage: Eukaryota > Viridiplantae > Streptophyta > Magnoliopsida > Malpighiales > Violaceae > Viola > Viola odorata. The sequence goes on along the minus strand of OY829545.1, from coordinate 29,740,460 downwards.
GATTCTCTCCACTTTTGCAGAATTTCTTGGAAGCGCAACAATTGAAGGACAACAATAGCAGGAGATGAAATCTGGCATTCAAATTTGTCTTGGCCGCGGACTTGACCAAGATAGTCGACAAAGGCAAACTGTAGTAGGAGACTTGAGGACGCGAGATGGCAGTTGCAGTGGCTATGAAATATGAGGGATTTGCAATCATGACTTGAAGAATCCCTCTTGAACAATATTTGATTTTTCTCAAACAATTATCTTTATCTTTTTATTTTGAAAGAGAGAGTTAGAGTAGAACTAGAAGACATCTTATGTTAAACGTTGTTGGAAGCCCTTATTGAAGGGGACTCTCTTTCTCTCCCTCTGAACACCATTTTTATTCTGCTCTGTAATTTTCCAAGTCTATAATTTACAGATTTTTATTCTCTTTTATGCAAATAATAAACTCATCTTTCTTCATGACAAGACCCGGCTAAATATCCATTCTTAGTAAGGGCCAACCGAGTTGCGTTCCTATGATTTGTGAGGTCTAATCACTCTTAATAATCTTCATTTTTGTAATTATTTATTTTCTGAGTTTATAAAATCGCTTTCTTGTTAAAATCTAGAACTGATCACTCTTGTATTATAGCCTGAAAGTTGCAGTCAACCTAGAAGGGGACGAGTGAAACCAGATAGGCCAAGTAGATAACTAGTCTCACGTAGGCTAGAGAAAACAAACAGTATAATTTAGACCAGATTTACAACCTTGGGCCTCGACTATGAGGTAGTTTGAGTTAGGTATCGTCTTCCCCTATGCGTTTGATGTTGATTGTGCTACCTTTCAATCAATTCATACCATCAACCAAAGTAGTAAATCCTTTAACCAGAAAGGTGCTATTTGGTTAGGATTGTCTAGTAGGAAGTACCCGCTAGGGAATTTGAAGAGGAGAGAAGTAGGAGTGTATAGGAGTCCTTGCATTCTATAGCAGTACTATGAAAATGAAGATAAACATCACTGAATCAATGATCAAATCGTAAGGAACGTAGCTCACCAGGTGCCCTTACCGGGAATCTCCATCCTTTGAATTTCCAACACTGTTATTTTATTTTGGCCAAACCCTTGACCAAGCCTATTTTACTATTTAATTTTTATTCTTTGTTTTTAGTTTAAGAATAAAACTAACAATTCCAGTGACGAAAAAGTCAACCGAAAACTACAAATTCCAGGAATCTCTGTGGACTATTCTTTTACCACCATCTACAATCCCTTTGTGAGTCGTGATAAGTTGTAACTCTCTTTTAATTCATATATATTTTACAACTATTTTTGACGTCTTCGAAGGGCAATCAGAAGCCTCCAAGTAATGTCTAAAAATGTCATTTGATAATATCTGATTTGCTTGATTATATAAGTAATAGTAAAGTGATAATAAGTCTTGTCATTCATTCTCCTCAGACGTGATGAGAGTTGGTTCGATGAGCTCTCCGCACCAGAAAATGACAACCTGCTCCGTAACTCGGAAAGATTAAGCACCGATCCGATAGTTCATTCTTTGCCTTTTATGAGAATTTGGGCCCTGAGCGAACTCATAACACCTCTTCATGGCAATCAAAGTTCGAACCATCGAACCCCCTCAATCTTATCCCTCCGCTCCCTACCATGGACACCCCTTCTCCTACTTCTAGCTCATTCCAACATGAGGTTAGTGAAGTCAGTCCTAATTTACAGTCTCATTTTTCTAAGCCCATATAGTATATACTTAGCATTGTTAATTTAGGAAAAATAAAAGTCTGGAACGAATGATTTGTTGGGCACCTACTATTGTGGAATGGAGATCGTAATAAACTTTTAAGATCGTGACCAATAAGTTTCTATGTGGATTCCAGGAAAATCTAGTAGATGAAGTGAGAAGACTTAAGAAGGAGCTGAAGCAAACAATGGAAATGTATCATGCTGCCTGCAAAGAAGTATTTTCTAAAATTACTTTCTCATTACAGGCGAAGGAACTTGAACAATGGAAAATCAATGAGGAGAGAAGATTACAGGATGCGAATGAAGCGGTATACAAGGATTCTAGGGATGAAGGTGAAGCAGTTCAGAAACTTTTTGAGATGGAAGTCCAAAAGAGAGTGAAAGCAGAGATGAAAGCATTGAGAGAGGTGGAGGAGAAAAGAGTTCTAAATGCTTTAGGCCTATCTCCCATGACTGTAAAGTACCAGAGCACTTTCAACATTTCAGTTGTTTTGTCATTGTTCTACTTTTATTTCTATGTATTTGGATGAACCTGTGACGTGCTTTTATGCTAATTTATTTCTCGTATAATTATATATTTCTTTTCTATATGTTTTTTTTTAAGGAAAATGATAAATATGGGATCAAGAAAAATGCACAACATAGTAAGTGGCATAAATCAAATACAATCTATTTAAACAATCCTTGTTGAATATGATTATTAGTTACATTTGGTTTTTTCGTCATTCTAACACTTACAAGGGTTAAATCCTAATGAGAATTTAAGTGCTTTAACTTATGTCTACTTTAGTTATTCGGGGAGGTGTAGAATTGCAAACTTTATAGAATTATAGGGTTTATATTACAAGTTTTTAAATTATAGGAGGTTAAGTGCAATATTTTATAAATGAATTTTTTAATGTAATTTACCCTAGAAAAAACCACTTGAAATATTGTTTTATTGGAAAAAAAATGTATGAATTATTAACACGTATAATAATAGCAAGAGGCGCAAGAGAATTGGTTTAGAAAACTCATGCTCCTACTTAAAGATCTCGCGTTCTTGAAAAAGAATCTGAAACACTACATTGTTATATATACATAAAGAGACCACATGTAGTAGTTAGAAACGCGGTATTAATATTCCTCTTCACATTTATAACATACTTTTTCCTTTCTACTACCGTTGATTTTGTTGTTCTCATTATGTAATATTTAGGCCTTATTTTGTAGTATCATTTATATAATTGTAAGAACCGAACCAGACCGATCGGGAAAATTATGACCTGATCATGGGTTCAGTTTTAACAACTCAAAAAATCTCAATATTCAATTTCAGCCAAACACTTGTGGATCGGTACAGTTTGATCGTGAATCAGTTATCTCAGAGTTGATTCGGGTGATTCTGATAGTTTTTTTTTCTTTCAATTTTCGTTCACTTCTTTAACTAAAATTTTAAAATTTCTAATTTAAATTCAGTATTTTTACTTTCTTATAATAGTTTAAATCTAAATTATTTCTTTTTTATAGACCTTATTTACTTTCATATAAATTAACATTTATGTACCAACTTTTAGTTCAATTTACAATTAATGCATATTAAATTTTTTTTTTCAAACTTTGCATTCATAAATAAAATTAAGAGAGCCAATATTTGCACACCATAAAATTTAATTTATCTCTTTTTGTCTAAAATTAAGATTTTTGTTGTAGTATTTTTTTTTTTAAAAATGTGGGATAAAAAAACAAAAATCAATAAAAGAACTCTTTCTACCCATTCAAATTTATGAATAAAAAATTATAAAAGAGAAAATGAGAAAAATATTAATAAATTAAATTTATGGTGTGGAAATAAACTAATATGATATGGAAATAGTATCTCCCTAAAATTAATTGGCATTAAAGATTTAGGATCTCAAATCTTCCAAATATATTTAATTTAATTTATTTACATCTAATTCTATTGTAGTAATATTCAACTTTATACAATTAGTAAATTAGATTTTATTTATGGGTATAATCTAAAATGTTTCTAGATTTTTATATACTTTATCAAAATAATACTTTAATATATATTTAATTTAAACTCAAGAAATTAATTTAAAGTATATCATAACCTTATAATTCTAAACTTCAAATTTAATTTAGTAACTTTTTATAATATAAAAATTATACACTTAATCAAATTGAACAAAGTTCCTAGAATTTTTTTCGTTCATTTTTGCCAAATGTGTATTTGTTATAATATAAATTATTTATTATCTTATATTTTAATTTTTTTATTAAATCTAAACGTTAATTGATCTAGAACTTTTTTGTGTGAGTAGTATAATATTCCTTTTTTTTTCAGTAGAAATAATATTTTCTATTTATATATATACTATACTATATAAAATTAAAATCATATTATATTATAATCTCGGTAAATCAACCGGCATGAGTCCAAACAACAATTTACATCCAAATTTTAAGAGCAGATTGTAAGGGCAACAAAGTCAATTAAGGCTTAAGTAATCTTCCACGCGATGCCAAGAAATTATTCACCAAACACCAAAAGCGTCAATTACTCCACTCTGAGAATTCATCTCTGTGTTTCTGCATAAATAATCTGTCAGCAATTACTGGAAAAATCTAAAAAACTACACAAAAAAACAAATGAGACAATCAGGCGCTTCTCACTTCGTGTCCCTTCAATTCGCAGATTTATATGTGCATATGATCCATATTATTTTAGATTAGAGATGATCATGCTTGTAAGACTTAATGATGCAATTGTTCTATTTAGTTTAATTTTTCTATGAATATTTTGTTTTCTTTAAAAAAATGTATATTTGATAAAAAAATATATTAATAATTAACAAATTAGGGGGGGGAAACTTAGCATTTACATATCAATAGTAGACTTGGAATGCAATTTTGAGTTTTTTTAGCAATTTCGTAAGCCCAAGGTGGGTTGGGCCAAGCTTATGGGCTTATGGCCTTGCATAAAAAAGGTGGAAGTTTGGGATGGATGAAGGGAGGGAAAAAGCACCCTGGGTCCCTCCAGTTATTATTTTCATTTTAGTTGATCCCCAAAGTCGATTTTGGTTCAATTAGGTCCCTTCTGTTATTCTCGTTAGGCACTCCATGTCCCTACCGTCAAAAACTCGACTAACGGAGACAAACTGCCGTTAACTCTCAATATTTTAATATTATCTCTAACACTGAGCCCCACTTGGCAGATTTTCCAGATTTCTTATTTTCTTAATTTCTAAAACTATTAGTTATATTAATTAATTTATTTATTTTATAAAAAATGTAAAAACTCTAAAAAAACATAATTCATCTAAAAATTCAGAAAAAATTGTAAAATTCCAAAAAAATGTAAAAAATCAAAACAAATATAACAAATCCAAAAAAATTGTAAAAATTCCAAAAACAATAATTAATCTAAAAATCCAAAAAAACATTAATCTAAAAATCTAGAAAAAAATGTAAAATCCAGAAAAATGATAAAAATCCAAACTAAAATTAATTAATCTAAAAATCCAGAAAAAACGGTAAAAATTTAAAAAATTCAAAAAATATAATTAATCTAAAAATACAGAAAAAACGTAACAATTCCAAAAATAAATAAACATTTCTGAAAAATGTAAAAATAACCAAAAAAATATTTTAATTAATCTAAAAATCTAGGAAAAAAAGAAAAAATTCCAAAAAAAACTAATTAATCTAAAAATCTAGAAAAATGAAAAAATCCAAAATATAATTAATTAATCCAAAAATCCAATAATTGTAAAAAAATAATTAATTGTAGATTTTTACATTTTTCAATATTTTTATATTAATTAAACATTTTTTTTGGAATTTTTACGTTATTTTGTGAATTTTTACAATTTGGTTTTTTACATTTCTTTGGATTTTTAGATTAATTAATGTTTTTTCAAATTTTATATTTTTTGTGAAGTTTAACATTTTTTTGGAATTTTTACATTTTTTGGAATTTTAACATTTTTTGATTTTTGTATTAAGGAATTTTTACATTTTTTTGGAATTTTAATAATCTATTCTTTTTGTTTTATTAATTTTTTTTATAAAATCAATTAATTAATAAAACTAGTACTTATAGATATTAAAAATCTGGAAAATCTAGCAAGTGGGGCCTAGTGTCAGAGATAATATTAAATATTAAGAGTTAACGGCAGTTTGTCTCCGTTAGTCTAGTTTTTGACGGTAGGGACCTAGTGTGCCTAGCGGGAATAACGGAAGGGATCTAATTGAACCAAAATCGACTTTAGGCATCAACTAAAATGAAAATAATAAGTGGAGGGACCCCCGAGTGCCTTCTCCCGATGAAGGGAAAAAGAAAAGAAATGGGAGAGACCCATTTTCTTTAGAGCTCATCTTTTAGCTAGACCTGTGGACCCGGCCCGGACCCGGCCCGACGGGCGGGGTCCGGGACCAATTTTTGGTCCCGTTTTTAGTCGGGTCGGGTCTGGTCCCGACCCGGGAAATCCCGGGTCTATCCGGGCCAAACCTAGACCCGAGACCCGGATTTTTTTTTTTAAATAAATAAATTGAATTTTTATATATATAAATAAACCAAAACCACACCCTCCCTTTATTTTCTCTCTCTCTCCCGATCTCATTCTCTCTTCTTCTCTTTTCTTTTTATTTTTTTCTTCTCCTTTTCTTTGGTAAGAAGTGATGGTGTCATTTAATTGCATGGAAATCAAGGAATTGAATTGAATGACAATTATTACCTACCATTTCCCAATTCAATTCAATTCCATTTCCCAATTCAATTTAATTCTTTGATTTTCATGCAATTATTAAATGCACTCTTCCCTTTTTTTTTAAACTGGCATGTATATATTTAGTATATTTATTATATTTATTATTTTAATTATTTTAATTTGGTTATTTCAATTGAACAACGGTCACAAGGGAGCTTTAATAATGAACAAAAGAAGAAAATGGCTAATGTCATTTATGCATATTGCATGAATGATATTTCTTACATTTGACTCATTTTTTAAATTAAATTTGATTGATTTTTAAATTAAATTTGATTGATTTTAATTTTTAATGTTTGATTGATTTTTTAATTTTTTAAAACTTGTTATAATTTATAGTAATTAATTAACTAAATAAGCATTAGTTTAAATTTTAACGAAAGGACCTAATTGAAAATTGATGATTATGAAAGAAGGAGGACTTAATTGAAAGCTGACAATTAAAAAGGATCAAATTGAATTTTTTTTTTTTTAAAAATAAAAAACGGGCCGGGTCTAGTCCCGGACCCGAGCCATTTTTCGGGCCGGAACCGGGACCAAAATTGGTCCCGTATTTTTCCCGGGTTGGGACCAGTCCCAGCCCGATTTTTTCCGGATCTTCTGAGTCCCGGGTCGAGTCCGACCCGCAAACCCGGATTGATAGGTCTACTTTTAGCTACTTTGATTCTGGGAATTGAGACATGTATATTGATATTTGATTGTATTTGAGAAATAGATTTATGGGTAAATGGTCCTTGAGCAAGAAGTGATAATTACAATTTAGACCCTACATTGGGGTTTGTATTTATTTGGCACCTCTACCTTTTTTTGTGTTTAAAAGGTACTCTTACTCAAATCTTTGTTCACATTTGGTACTTGCGACCGTTTCCGTCACCACTTTACCGTTATCTAGCCTACGTGGCGAGCCACGTCAGCATTAGTTTAATTTTTTTTTTCTTTCCCTTTCTTTTCTTTTCTTTCTTTTTCTTCCTTTTTTCTTTTCTTTTTTTCTTTCTCTCTTCTTCCCCGACCCAAATAATTAAAACCCCAAAATTCCTAACCCATTTACTTCTTCTCTTATTATTTTCTTTTCTTCTTTCTATTTTTTTCATTTTTTCTTGTTCTACCGACTGCTTTCCTTCCTTTTCTCTCCTCAATTCTTTCTTTTTTTTCGGCAGCATTGGCACCGACGATGGGTTGGGTTGGTGGCCAGTGATGATTTTTATGGTGATTAATGGGTTTTTTGTTGTTTGGAAGCCGGGAATTGTGACGGAGTGGGGTGGTGATTGGTGTTTGGCAGTGGCGGGTTGGAGATGGAGATTTGGGAGTGGTGATGGTTGTGTGGCGGAGGTGGTGGATTTTGTGACGGTTGTGATGGTGAGTAGATTTGGATGTGTGGCTGTGTGGATGAGGAGATCGGTGGTGGTGTCGGTGGCGGAGGTGTGGCTGTGTGGATGAGGAGATCGGCGGAGGGTGGTTGTTACCTGGCTGGAGGAAGAAAACGATGCGGTTGGGGAAGAAGGATGGTCGGATCTTGTATGAATGGATCCGGATCTTGTATGAACGGGGTTGGGTCGAGAGAGAGAGGAGATTCAGAGAAGTATCGTGATCAGTGCCACTTCTAAAAAAAAAAATTGGAAAAAGAAAAGAAACGTAAACGGAAGCGACGTTGATTGATCAGGAAAGGAAAATGTGTTTGTGCTTGATTAATTGAATGTGCTTGTTAATGGGCTTATAGGAACCAATGTGGTGGGTTTCTATCCATGTGGTGACAGCGGCGGTTGTGGAGGTGGGAGGTGGGAGATGAGTGTTAATGGGCTTGATTAATTGAATTGTAAGAAAATGGTGATGGGTTGCAGAAAAGAAAAGAAAGGGAAAGAAACTGGTCGGGGAAGAAGAAGAGAGAGAAAAAAAGAAAAGAAAAAGAAAGAAAATAAAAGAAAAGGGAAAAAAAAATTAAAATATTAAACTAATGCTGACGTGGCTCGCCACGTAGGCTAGATAACGGTAAAGTGGTGACGGAAACGGTCGCAAGTACCAAATGTGAACAAAGATTTGAGTACAAGTACCTTTTAAACACAAAAAAAGGTAGAGGTGCCAAATAAAGACAAACCCCAACGTACAGGTACCCGAAATTTCAATTACTCTAATTATATACACAGTAACTATAATTACGATGGTGAAATTTGACCTCTAAACTTTCAGTATTTACAGATTAGTCCCATGTCAGTAGGGAAGGCAATGGAGCGGGTATGGAGCGGGTAAGGCACTATCTATACCCGCACCCGCAAATTTGCGGGTAATCCATACCCGCACCCGCACCCGCGCGGTGCGGGTAAAAGGAGACAAATTATACCCGCGAATTACCCGCGAATTACCCGCGAATACCCGCAAATTTTTTACAATACAATAGTTAATAAGTTATAATTAACTCAAGTAAATATTGATATTGAACTATACAATTAACTCAAGTAAATATAAGGAGTACGTTTAACAAATATCTAGCACACGTCAAAACTCAAAAAGTGTCAAATAAATATAAATATTCAAGTATCGAATATGACTTATGAGCATAACATATACATATAACTATACAATTGTAATTGGTAGTATGTTTTTTTCTTTATTCTCCTTATTTAAAATGTTATGCATATAATTTTAATTGTAATCGGTAGTATGTTATTATTCTTCTTATTAAAAGTTTATGCATATATTTTTAATTTTAATTGGTAGTATGTTTTTTTCCTTATTCTCCTTATTTAAAATGTTATGCATATAATTTTAATTTTAATTGGTAGTATTTTTTTGTTAATTAATTAGGATAAATTAAGTATTGTAATTCTTTAAAATAGTTGAATTTAGTATTAATATTATTTTGCAACTAACTACAAAATTGAATAACAATAATACTACCGTATATCTAAGTTTTAGTGCAAATAGAGATAAGTAATTGCTTGTAGTCCAACGGTTAGAATATTGCCTTCCAAGCAATAGACCCAGGTTCGAATCCTGATGGATGCATATTAAGGACATGTATATTTATTTTGCGCGGGTATTTAATACCCGCAAAGTGCGGGTAAACAAAAAATCGTAAATAATAATATCCACGTATGAACCTAAAAACTAAAGTCTTACATTTAGGAAAGGATCATGGTTATTTTTAATATTTTATAATAACAATTCCATAATTTATAAATTTTCTTGTACGTAATGTTTCATTCTTATTTATGAGCCAACTTTAAGTAATTTTCTTCATCTGATACTTAAAAACACTAAAAAAAAATGCACAATTATGATTATTAGTTAACATCATAAGTGACTGATTTTTCTGGTGACCACTACCTATCTTCTTGGAAATTTTTGGCCATTATGCATATATTTCCCCACAATTTCATATTTTGGAGGTCTAAAAACAAATACCATTCTAAATTCTACTCCCTATATTATTTTTAATTGATATTATTGTACAAATGACACATATTAAAAAAGTTAATAAAAAAATTAATAAAGCACAAGGGTTACCGGACAAGAACAATAAGGCAGTAGAAAAAGTAACTATTACGACGTTAATTAAACAAAAATTTAATTTTTAAGTTAAAACGTTAATTAAAAAAATAATGGGAGTACTAGTTTATTCAATAAAAGAAAAACACAAATTCAATGGGAAAATAAATAAGTTAAAAAAAGCAACTGGTAGTATACTAAAAAAGGGGAAGGAATAGAAGAAAGTAGATGTAAGTGAGCATATGTGGCGGATGGGGCCCACCCTTTTGAATACTAAGATCTTGTAATAAGCGGGACAATGGAAATGATGGCGTGTGCGCTCCAGCTGCATCTGCGGATTCCAAACCAAATTTCAATTTCTCATAATTGTTTTTAGAGAAAAAGAAAATCCATCTTTTTATTCAGCAAACAGTTTTTAAATTTGCTCGGATAAGATCCGACAAGTGGGTCTCTGACACGTGTACGTCATTTCCCTCCCCTGCTTCCCCAGTAACCGGTAACCGTCTAGAATTTTTCTGTACTGCTACGAAATCAAATAAAAAAATGTGGCCACTAATTTTTGCATTGGATGGTGACAGAACTGAGAAAATGGTATACAATGGTCATGTCCTGTCCTTGGCCCTTTTTAAAAAATTCTGTCGGATTTAGAGCATACAAAACTTAGATGTGTCCCCTAAGTATAGAGTAATTAGTTCTTGAGTATTTTGAATCCGTGGTAAATTGATTTACCATAATGTACTAATGACAATGACAATTGGACAGAGAGATGAGGATGGTAATTGGGCAAAGATGAAACCGGTGATCACCCTTCATTCAGCACCGGCATGAAACGGTTGAAGGATGATAAATTTTAGAAAGCAGATTAAATACAATATTAGGGACTAAATAAATATGTCAACTAACCAAAATATATATAATCCACGTTACATGAAATGACAATTTTTGGATATTAATGGTGACAGGTTATTTGTCATAAATGCGTTTGGTGTCTTCCTTAATTTAGTTAGTAGTAGCAGTGTGGAGGGTTTACTTCTTGGCAATAAGAAGTGTTCCGGGCATTAACTTGTGTTTTTTTATTCATTAATTTATGTTTTTTTTATTAAGATAACGATAGCATTTTTTTTAAAAATAGTTATATTATTAGTTATTATTATTATAATATCAGAGATCAGACCTATAATTTTCGTCATGAAGATAATATACAATAATTAGTTACGCTATAATTTCATATGTAATGATAATATTAAATTAACAAAATAATTCAGCATATATAAAAAAAAAATAACTTGTATTGCTTTGGTTGAACTTTAAACATGATATATGCTTGTCTTAATGTCAATCATCCTTTATAGGACATTAAATTTTGAAGTTCTTTGCTTTTGTTTATGTATTTATAGTACTAACATTTGGTTTTATGGTTTAATTTATAAAATTAACCTACACTATTAATTTTAAATATACAAAATTGTATCTTTTCTTTCCTACTCGATTCCTTTTTTAAGGTTCATTAGACTAAGTCATTAGCTCGTGAGTTTGGCCCAACCTATCTTGAGTTGGATTGAGTTTGGACTTACGAAATACCTAAAAAAATTCAAAATTGTAGAGGGGTTTGTGCCAACCAACCCGACCCAACCATTCCTATGTCTAGTTGCAACCATTGCTATTATTAATATGTAAATACTATTTTTTTTGCCTAATCTGTTAATTATTAATACCTCTTTTATCAAATATACATTTCTTTAAAGAAAATAAAATATGCATAGAAAAATCAACTAAATAGAACAATTGCAATCATTAAACCTTGCCTATTTCTCATGGAACAATATTTTCTCAATTATGTTGATGCTTTCTCTAATATTGTACTCCCTCCGGGGGGAAATAAACGTCGTTTTAGAATTTATTTTTACTGTTCCGATACGTATCTTAAGGCAGCCGGAACCGTCACTATTTGAGACAATTTTGTCCCTAATTTTTTCTCGGAAGTACGTTAAGGATTAATGTACGTTCGAAAAAAAGTACGAAATTTTTTGGGGTTAAATAGTAAGTTATCCGACCTCCTTAATATGCGTACCCTACTGAATATTAGGATGCGAGGAAGACATTTATTTCCCCCTACATCTTTGTGAACGACGACGTTCATTGTTTCCCCGCCAGTGTTATAATGTAACTGTCGGTTTTTCGCTTATAAAAGAACAGTTTGTATGTTCTCAACTTCAACATGCTCTAATTAATCCATCCTACTGAGTTGTAGGTGGATTCGAGCCGGTCAGACTGATTCTGACTGATGCACACAAGTTTAATAATTAAAAATTCAACCAAACACAAAGAGTTTGATTTTTTTTAATTTTTAATTTTTTTTAAAAGCACAAACGAATTAATTAATCAATAATCTAATTATTTTACTTGGTAAAAAATAAACAGAATATAAGTAAGCAATCATAATGCCAAGTTGACATTTTTCTTCGTTTTTTTTGAAAAATGGATTTATCTCTTTGGGTATTTGAGATTGAGATCACTTAATAGCTAGTATCTAAATGGTTTTATTGTTGATTTTTCTTATTACTACACTCTATATTTTATCTTAACCATAATTTTTAAAATCAAACCGAATCAGCCGGTCAGCCGGTTTGAGTATGAAAATTTAGAATTAGATAATTTTTCGATTCGAGTTTGATCAAAAAAATTTTTTGCAAAAAAATAGGATTATACCAGTAAATTGTGAATGAGAACTATCAATTTCATCTATATATATATACTATTTTGATAAGCAATGTATTACGGAGTATTAGGCAATTTCAGGTATGTTCTCATTGCTTCAGGGCCGAACATGAAAAGGTTAATATTTACATTGTCGGAATAATAATTGGATCTAATATGAACAACGTATTTTTAAATTTACCAAACTTTTACATCGAGAAGTAAGATACAATGTATTTTTTCTGTTTATAAAGATCAAACCTACCATTCTTACTTAAAAAATGAAAATAGCAAGTCATTTAGCTTATTTTTCTGATAGTTGTTCCAAATATTATATGGCTTAAATGGATTTTGAGCCCCTGCAGTCCAATTGATTGACTTTTTTCACCCCTCTAACGAATTTTTGACTTATCTCTTCCCTCAACTTATGCACCAAATTTTTTTTTCATCCCTCCCCCTGACGCCATCCACTTTTGCCGTCTGTTTGCTGACGTGGCGTGCCACGTCAACGTTTGCTGACGTGGCACGCCAATTGCCACGTCATTTTTTTACTTTTTCTTTTCTTTTCTTCTTTCTTCTTCCTCTGCACACCCCAACCTTCATCCAACTCTTCATCAAATTAATCAATTAATTAACCTAGCAATAAATTAATCAATCAAGCAATCCAACAAATTAATCAATCATCAATCCAGCAATTAATCGATTAATCCAGCAAATTTAATCGATTAACCCAACAAATTAATCAATCTTCATCTTTTTTCTTCTTCAAACTCTCAACCCAAACCCGATCTCCTCCACCAAGCCGCCTCTGTCACAGCCGCCCGCAAACCCTACCAACACCAACAAATCCACCCTCACCACCGTCACCAACAAACACAAACACAAAAAAGCCAAAATACACCCTCAAAAATTCACTACGGAGGAAGAAAAAAAGAAAAAAAAAGAAAGAAAAGGGAAGAAGAGAGAGAGGTCGTCCCTGCGGCCAGGAAGAAAGAAAAAAGGAAGAAAAAGAGAGGCTTAAATGGATTTTGGGCCCCTGCAGTCCAATCGATTAATTGCTGGATTGATGATTGATTAATTTGTTGGATTGCTTGATTGATTAATTTATTGCTAGGTTAATTAATTGATTAATTTGATGAAGAGTTGGATGAAGGTTGGGGTGTGGAGAGGAAGAAGAAAGAGGAAAAAAAAGGAAAAAAATGACGTGGCAATTGACGTGGCGTGCCACGTCAGCAAACAGACGACAAAAGTGGATGGCGTCAGGGGAGGGATGAAAATTTTTTTTGGTGTATAAATTGAGGGAAGAGATAAGTCAAAAATTCGTTAAAGGGGTGAAAAAAGTCAATCAATTGGACTGCAGGGCCCAAAATTCATTTAAGCCATATTATATTTTTAATTAGTTTGCTTGGCAAATTTATCTCACTGAAAAAAAAAAGAAGAAGCGTAAAATTAAGTATTGAGAAGGTTTACCGGCGAAGGCGGTGACCGAGGGAATGACCGTACGGCACATGTCAGGGTCGTTTCATTGGCAGTTGGTAAGCATTAAGTGTGTGTGTGTGTGTGCGCTGCTCTTCCATTTCTCTCCCTCATTTTCTTTTTATTCTCTTCTCTCTCTTCTTCAAATCAGTATTTTATTTTTCATTATTATTAGCATTCGCAGCAGCAGCAGAAGAAGCAGGAATAGTACTCTCTCTTCCTGCTCCTCCTCCTCCTCCTCCTCCTCCTCCTCCAGCATTCTTCCAATTCGCAGCTCTTTCTCTCTCCTTGTATTATTGTTCATTTTCCTTCTTTTTTTCAAATTCCTCCTCTCTCTCTCTCTTTTACCTCCTTAAAGAGAACAGATCCGATTAACCAATTCAATCCCCCAAATTACACGACCCGCATTCTATCCAATTCCCATTCATCTCAACCTAATCTTTCTCTTCTAATTTGAAGCTTCAGCTGTTTCAGCTGCAGGTAGTGTTGCTGATTACTGATTATTAAGTCAAGTCCAGTGCTCTCACTAAAAAAAATCGTCATCGTTTACTTATTCTAGAGTGGATTAGTTCTGTTATATTTTTGTGAGTCAGTCAACGTATGTTCTTTCTTTCTTTCTTTCTTTTGTGTCCATTGTTCTCAGTGCTTCTTCAATTTTTTTTATTTATTCCAGCATAAACGTGACTTGCTTTTGGCCTTTTTTGGCTTTCTTTTTAAGTTTTGAATTAACTAATGGAGGAATTTACAAATTTGGGTTTTTTTCCTCCATATTTGGTGTCATGTTGTCTATGTCTGCATTCGTAAGCCGCCCAACAATCTGTTCCCGTAGAATTATTTTGCATTTTGGGTCCCCTCAAAAAAGGAAAAATAAATAAATTTGGGTTTGGGTTTTCTGTTTCTTCTCATTGCTCAAAGTTATGATTTCATATCGGCATAGATAACAGGATTTTCAAATTTGGGTTTTCTTTATCGGTTTTTTCGATTTTTGTCACTCGATGCATTCTTAAGGATAGAGTAATCTGTTCTTGATAGAATTAAAGCTGCAGTTTTGATCTTTTGAGGTTTAAAGAACTAAATTCCGAATTTTCAAAACTGGCGTCTCTCCTCCCCTTCCACCCCAATTCCATGTCCTTTTAGCTACCTAATCAGTAATCATATTCTTTTATCAATTCAATTATGCTTCTCTCTTTTCTTTTCTTTTTCTCTTTTTCTTGCAAAAACGGAAATAGACTGGTTTGAAGGAATCAAGTTTTTGACTTTTGTATTCAAAGAAAAGAGATTAGATATAAGTGTACTTTGCGGGGGTAGTAGAACAGATACTTATCAAACAAATCTTGTGATTCAAGCTGACAGAATACTAATTGATGGAAAATAAAATTGGTTCTTTAAACGATTTTTTTCTTATTGAATATGGTCTGGTATCATTCCACCACTTGTTTGTCACTAGTACTGTAGTTGTAGCAGTGTTTAATGATTAGCGTTCCTTTGATCTAAATCCGCAGTGAATGCTTCATTTATTGCGTTCAATCTTAGCCCGTGATGAATCTCCATCTCAGTAATTAATATTAATAAATTGTGATAATATTAGTACCTTCTTTTCTTCTTTTTCTCTCTCTTACTCACCTCTCTATAATTGATTCTTGCAGTCCATTCCTGAACTTCAATGCTGATCACACGTTTTATTCTTCAGGAACTAAAATTGGAGATTCTTGAGTTCTTGATGATGGGAAAGCTGTGCTGGGTGCTGTGTTAGTTCACATTCATGAGCAAGGTTCCTAAAGAACGTAGTTTTTGGGTGCTATCTATTGCAGTGGACTTTTAGTTTGGCCTGATTTTGATTGAGAGCTGCGGGGGTACTTTTTGGAGTTGGAGATGTTAGAGGCTGAGCTGTGTTCGTCTCGGATTCTATCGCCTTTTCCAGAAGAAATTGGTGATGAAGAGCTTTCAGTTCTACCTAGGCACACTAAAGTCATCGTCACTGGAAACAATAGAACAAAGTCTGTGTTGGTTGGTTTACAAGGCGTGGTCAAGAAGGCTGTTGGGCTTGGTGGTTGGCATTGGCTGGTATTGTTGCTTCTTCAACCTTTTTCTATGTTTTCCATAATTTGTTGATATTGATTGATTGAATTCTATATTTTAGTGGTAATAGTATTAGTACTTATTATCAGTATAGGTTCTTCTTCCACCTCTGTTTATTTGTTTTAACCTTGTTAATTATTCTACACAAAGATTGATCTAGTTTTGGTTTTCTTTGGCCCTAGAATGTGTTTCTAATTTTAAGTTCCATTTTTTTAAATTTTGTTTTCTCCTTTTTTTCGCATTGAAACCTGTTTTGTAGAGGAGTTAATATTTTGTGGGTTCTGTTGGATTTGCTTTCTGTGTCAGTTTCCTTGTATGCTTCTGGCTCTTTATGATGGGTTTTTATTTCCTTATTTGTGAGAGAGGGTTTTGGACCCTGTCAATGTTTTTATATTAGTAGGAAGCTGGGTGTATTGAGGTTAGGTATACCTTGTTTGATTAACGGGAATCCGTGAATAAAGCTGTGAAATTCTTCTTCCAATCTTCTAAATCGACCATGGGTGGCAAAATAAGTACTGAATGTGATCGTTAGAACTGAATTACGATAACTGTATTGATTTGCATTTTGGTGCCATTGAATGACAGAACTTCAGGATTTTGAATCTTGCATTGTGCTCCTCTCTGCCAAGAAGCTTGTGTTTAGAGGGATTTTTATATTCATGGGTTTTTAACGTGAAAATATGCACTGACCAAAAATAAATTGATACTGTTTTTGTATGCACAGGCATAAACAAGGTGCTAAAGTCACCTAATCCTTCTCTCTTAGATACATCTTATGGAACAACATGTTTTGTTTTTCAGCTGCGCTGTCATGAAAGAATGTCTGGGGTTCACATTGAGAAGAAAGGAGTGAATGTGAAATTTATGGGGTAGCCTGTATGTTTAGGATGCTGCTGGTTTGAAAAAACTCATATTTCCTACAGGAAGTTTTTTTTATATATATATATATATATATAAAACCAGTTAAGGAGATGAAACTGGAGAAAATATTGAGTAAAGAGGAGTTTTGTGATTTTCATTGTTCACACAAATTACTGATGACCAATAATAATGAGTAAATTGGTTATTGATACAAGCATGCTCTGTTCATTGAATGCTCAACATTTTCGCTCTAATTCTCCACTAGTTTATTGATGCAACAAAATAATTGTTCTTAAACTTATGTTTTCAAACATGCAAACCACAAATATGAAACAACTTTTGTTGGTAACTTTGCTAGGCTGGTTTGTGCAGGTTTTAAAGAATGGTATTGAAGTTAAGCTGCAGAGGAATGCATTGAGCGTGCTGGAACATCCTACAGGGAATGAAGTGGATGAAGATAATGATTTCGATACTAGTAGTGGGTCTGACATTGGCGAAAAGGACCATGATTTCTGTATGTCTACTTTGATGAAACTATAAAGTAGTTCAATTCCTAAATTATGTTATTCCATTCTAACTCTGTATCTTACAGTGTTGATATTCTTTTCTTTTTTCTTATGCAGCTAGTGGCAGTGAGTTCCACAAAATTAGCACGGCAAGAGTTCGACCAGTGAAGCCATGGGTTTCGTCTGCGCCAGCAAAGCCAACAAGCCGCAGCAGTTACAGAGATGTTCAGTCGATTATTCACACACCCTATCCGGTGAGATCCCAAGGGATTTGATTATTAAGTGATAGGATTTCCATGCCAGTATCATAGTTGGACCTACTTAATGTGTTATAATTTCAATTGAAAGTGCTGTGGCTGTATGCATCCATCAATGGAAGAACACGATTCGAGATGACATTCCCTTTTCACTTTCATTCCTGTCACTCAATGACCTTTCTTGAGCACTCTTCCAGTGCTGTGTTGTTAGACTTGATGCATTATTCCTTAAAGCAACTTGTAGGCGCTTATATTTTACTACTTAACAATTAATGACTGACATAAACATGCTGATGACTGTTTTTTCATGGTTATTTAGAAGGTGAACTTGGCAAAACTAGGATCGCCATCTTTGTGGAGATATTGCCAACACTTCAACATTGTGAGTCATGTTAGCTGCTGCTGCATTTTGTTTTCAATCGAGTCCTACATACTGTTACTCATTTCGGCTCTTCTTCCGTAACCTAGGTGGGCATCAGTGCTGAGACAACTAGAGAACAAATGCTCAAGGCTGTGCAATGGCATTTTGTATCTCAGGTATCTCTCTCTTCCTTCCTCCCCCTTTTTCTCTCTTGCATACAGACCTGACATTGGACTTCTGCTGCAGGCACCATTAGATGAGGTACAAGTAATTACCGAATTCTGCCGGGCTGGGAAGAAACGTAAACCAGGTGACAAGCCAACACAATGAGAGCTCTAAGCGTACCAGGCCTTGTATAATTTATATAAATATTAACCCTAACCTCTAGGTCAGATCTGATTATATTACTAATATGGTAGAGTGGCTCACCGGAGAACCGTCCATTCTCCCCGGGTTCTAACCATGTAAGTTGGGTTGATGCCCTAGTTTAGTATTAGTATTTAGTTGATGATTCAGATATTTGACAGACACCAACTTAATTGATGGGAGATGTAGATATTTGCTGATAAGCTGTGGAGACTGCAGAATGTTAGTTCTCTGGTTCAAAAAAAATGCCTCATTTCATTCCTGCTACTAATTACATACATTTAGCAAAGCAATTTTTTTTTTTTAATTAAATTAAATCCATATATTTAGCATTAAATCAGAAGCTGCTCTTAATCGAACGGTCTCCTTTTTTCCATCTTAATCGAACGGTTCTCTTTTTTTCTAGTGATCATTAACTAATTAAAAAGCGTAATAAACAAGTCATCATCTCACAAACTTATCCTAATAACTATCGGAAACATTTAACCTAAGCGACTCTAGTATAAATTCTCTTACTTTCTAAATTTCTTACCCTAATAACCATCGGAAACCTTCCTACTTTGGTCTACTCTTCTTTCTTCTCTGTTGTTCCTTCCGATCTCGCTTCCTTCTCTTCCGATCATCAATCAAACCTGTTTTCTTTCTTACTTCTTCCGGTTCTTAGAGTCTGGTAGTTTGTTGTTTGGATTTCTTCAATCACCAACAACAATGGCCAACATTCTCCCTTTTGGACTGCAAAAAACCCTTCCCGGTACCTCTTTCCATCCGACCAGAACCAAGATCGTATCTTTTTATCTCGCAAACAAAATCCTTGGCCGCCAAACCCCTACTGAGGCTGCCTTTATCCCCTTTTACGATCTATATGGCGATAAAGAACCCTGGGACATTTTTCAGCTCTTTGCCCCTCCCCATCCCTGTCCCAGTCCCGCTGATGATGATGACGACAACGATGATGCGGTTACGGATATTTATTTCTTCACCAAGTTGAAGAAGAAATCGAAGAACAGGATCGATCGCACGGTTGGTAAAGGAACCTGGCATGCAGAGGGTAAACCAGATTATTATCGGGTTAAAGTAAATGGAAACTGCAATATTCGTGCCTGTTACAAGAGATATTCCTACAAAAACGAAAAAGATTCCTGTCAACACGGTCGTTGGTCACTGCTGGAGTATTCCTGTTCTGCTCTTTCCAATGACATTGTGATGTGCATTCTTAGAAAGAATGAAGGCAAAGGCAAAGGCAGCTCTGGTTCTCTTGATGCCCCTGCTCCTACCCCTACCCTTACCCCTATTCTAAAGAGGAAAACTACTGATTGTTGTCCAATTGCGACGACGGAAGAGGCGAAGAGGATGAGATTGGAGGTTGAGCATACCGTAGAAATGAATTTTGATCACAATTCTGAAATTATCCCTGCTGCCACCGCCAATGTTGTTAAAGAATGGAGTGCTGATACATCAATTATTTCGCGGAGCTACAGTAGCAGTGAAGATGGTTGTTCCGGTTCTTCTGTTTCTGATTGTGCAGTTGCAACGGGAGAGGCGGATAGAACGAGATTTGAGGCTGTCGAATGGCCAAAGAATTATGAGCACAATTCGGAAATTAGTCCTACTGTGATTGCCAGTGGTGTTGAAGAATGGAGTGCGGATACAGCAATTGTTTCGCCGAGCTACAGGACTGAAGATGTAGGTTGCAGTTTCGGTTCTTCTGATCTCTCGGATTGGGTTGACAGCTATAATTTCCAGGTAGATTGAGTACAACAATGGCATGACTGAAATTGTGCCTCTCTTCGTCAGCTTGGGCTTTGAGCTAAAATTTTATCAACCAGCTATGTGCATCATTGTGTGGATGTTGAGAATATTGAATGTGGAATTGTATTTGACAAATATAAGTTTATAAGAATCATATTACTCCTATTTATAGTTATAAACATTTTTAATCCGTAATGTTTTTCTAAGTCAGTAATATTTGAAGTTTTTTAATTAAAGATAATTATAAATATTAATGATAGCTTAATCGATCATTCTAAATTTCTAATCGGTGGAATGAGTTCATTTAAGATTTTTTTTATTGATTATATACACTTTCGTAGTTATTAATTCAATGAAAAAAGAAGATGTACTTCAAATCCCACTGTGGCACTACTCGATGTTAGTATAGTTATTTTGGTTATACTCCCTCTGGACACAAATAATTGTCACTTTTCTACGAATTCTTACCGTTCATAATACTTGTCATTTTATGCATTTCGAAGTATATATTTTGTGCAAATAACTATTTTTTTTTATGAATCAACCCAATTTGATGATGGTGTGGTAATTTGAGTGGAAATTAGGAGTAAAAATGAAACACTATAGAATAAAATAAGATCAAAGATCATTGTCCTACGAATTTTTACTATTCTAAAACGTCATTTAATTGTGTCCGGAGGGAGTACTAAATAGTGTGATTATGTTAGATCTAAAGTATTCTTCTTACAAGAATCTAAATACTAAATTTATCATCTTAACTTTAATTCCTTCCAAAATTTTACAGTATTTTTTCAATTTACAAACAATTTTATTTATCCATCTAAGTTTTTATTTTTCATTTTTTAGGAGTAAACCTAGTCTTATTTAAATATTATTTATTTCTTTATTCTTTATATCCGGAGGTTAGATAAGTAAAAAATTTACTGTATTTTTTTCAATTTACAAACAATTTTATTTATCCATCAAAGTTTTTATTTTTCATTTTTTAGGAGTAAACTTAGTCTTATTTAAACATTACTTATTTCTTCATTCTTTATATCCGGAGGTTAGATAAGTAAGTAGTTTCAGTTTTCACTATTTAGTTTTGATTTTGATCACATATGCCGATTTCATTATTGAGGTTTGATTTTCACTAATGAGTATCCATAACCGATACTTGTTTATAACCGCACATATTTGACCGGATAATACCCAAATCATATCCGGTTTAAATGAGAATGATTTGGATATTACCCATACTCGTCATACCACCGATATAATACCCGAACGGTTATAACCTTTTATTTCCTCCTCCTTTCACACCATCCTCAATCTTCCTCACTCCTCCCTCTGTCTGCCGTCGCCGTCCTACTACTGCATGTTTTCAGAAATTCAATCAATTGTATTGATTATCAAACACTTTGATCTGCATCTCTGAATTGTCAATTTGTCAATAATAAAATAGCAATAAATGGCGGCGATGGACGGCGGAGTAGGGGGGACGTTATTGGAGATATACGGGAGCGCGAAGAAGCTGTTGTTGAGAGCCAGAGACGGGATCGAGAGGCTGGAGCTATTGGAGAGCTCCACATCTAATGACAGCTTGGATTCTCTAGAACTATCCTTTACCGTTAAGAAAGAAGTCTCAGATCCAGTCACTATGCGCCGATATGGACCGCCACTGGCGCTCCGTCCAGTCCAACCCTCAACGCGACCTATGGCGAAGGTACACATTTGTGAATGGATCCTCGTTTTATGCTCTGGCATTACTAAGCATGCCCACATTCTTTTTTCACTTAGTAAATAGTTAATTAGCTATTTATGGTTTCTTGATTTAAGTCTTTGAGCTTAATCTTGTTGATTGTATGATTAAATCCTGGTAAAATGTTGTGCCACACCGTTACTTTTCTCTTTTTTCGGTTTTGAAATTGAGATTTTGGAGGTTGTTGGCTATGGCCTATGGTAATAAAAAATTAAGGACAAGCTAGAATTTCTTTGCTTGATTACCTTGCTAGTTTAGTTTGACTAAGGTTTTGAAAAGCATGCGATGCTCAAGTTTTTTGCCCTGGTTTATATGTTTAATGCATTGGCTTGTATGGCAGCTGCATAATGTATGTTCAATTCTTTAACAGTAGTAGAACCTTCTATACAAATTAAAGTTAATTAGGAGTTAAATTCATGGATTAGGCTCCATATCACTCTCTAGTTGTTGCTGTCTATGTGTAACTATGTATAGCACCGTTAAATATACCTTGAGTACGTGTTGTTTTACACACACTTAAAGCAGTACATGCTTCCTCCGTTGATTTGAAGTATTACTATAACATTTCATGAACTCCCCCCCCACACCCTTATTTAACTTGTTCAATGCTGAAAGAATTGAAAATCTGGATTTTGAAAGTGCTCATAAAGCTAAATTGGTTTCTTTTGCTTTCTCTGCTTACATGGCTTTCTTGAAAACAAATTATGATGTAAGCAAGCACACTGCTGGTGTGGCTTGATTTTATGTCATGTACATTGTCGTGTCTAGTTTCATGTTAATGGTTGTCACCACCTTAAAAGTCTTTGTTTTTGCATGTGTGATGCGTGCATGCTGATAAACAATAAATATGCATAGAGGGGGTGAATGACCTTTTAAAAATCTGCACACAAAGAGTATGGAAGAATAACAAAGACACAATAATTTATAATGGTTTCAATTCACAATCCGAATTGTACTCCACTACCTAAGAGCTTCACCCTTAGGATTTTCTAACAAAGCACACTTTGTTAGTAACTTGAGCTTTTACGGGTTCAGCTCACAACCTTACATTTTGGTTTTTACGGGCTCAACCACAACCTTTACACAATCCTCTTTCAAGGTAAGGAATGCACAACCTTAGTGTTTTTGCAAGGGACAAGAACTCTACCCAATTGCCCAAAAGTGTTAGGTACACTTTTCAAACCTTCACAATTATAAATTGTAATTTGTAACAAAGAAATTGGAGTACAAATGAATAAATGTATGATTAACAATCAACACCAATAAATGATCAATGTTACCTCAAGAAGAAAGCAATTCAAACCTCAGTTTGAATGACGCAATGAGGATTGAAAACCGATAAGAACACTTGCGTCGTAAAATTTGATTTTGAGTGTTTGTAAATGTGTATGTAAATCTTTGTGATAGCTTTCTTGATGAATAGTAACTCATCTTAGATGAGTATTTATAGTGTCAAGAGGTTTTATAGCCGTTTATGGCTGTTGGAGTAAAAAACTAGCCGTTATGCTTTTGAAAAACTAGCCGTTATTTCTTGTCTGGAGCTTAACGGCATGCCGCTAAGGCCTTAGCGGTATGCCGCTAGCTTCGCTGGAAGCTTTGGCAAAATTAATCTCCTTGACGACATGCTGTAAAGCCTTAGCGGTATGCCGTGAGCTTCGCTTCAAAAATGACGAATTCATTTTATTCCTAGCGGCATGTTGCTAAGCCCTTAGCGGTATGCTTCTAGCTTCGGCAAATTTTATTTCTTCCTTAAGTTCTTGGCGGCATGTCGCTAAACCCTTAGCGGCATGTCGCTAAGCATGCTTTTGCTTTTAAAACGTTTTTCAAAACTTATTTTCATGCAAAACCTTTTGACACATTTTCTTGAGGTATAATTGAACATAAATCAAGTGCTAGATAGAATCATGCTTACATATTTTAAGCCCTATTATACACTTGATCTTGAGCTTGCGATAATTGATTTGCTGCTCTTTTGTTGTCTCGATCGCAAACTACATAAACACTTTAACTTAAAATTGCATTAGTATTCTAATTAATTTGTGTCTATAATTCATCAAAATAAGATTTATGCCCCTTGGGCCAACACATGCCTTATCCTGTTCTCTTATGTTTGTGATTCTGGTTTGATTGTTGTGATTTTGACGGATTAATTGATCTTATGTCCCTCAGAAAGGTGGAACAAGTAGCTGAAGAGGCTGCATCATTGAAAGAAAGTTTGAACAGGTACTTTCAAAGAAATCAAAGACACATGAAGGAGTCACAGGAGAGGGCAGAATTGCTTGGAAGAGCTGTATGTTTTCAATTTCTTAGGCCGCACATTAAACTGCCTACAATCTTCTCCTGTTGCTTGGAAGACTTCCATCAATATTCTTATTGATGCCTAATGGACTTCTGTTCTTTTCCAGAATGGTGAGTCATCTCACGTCTTGAGAATATTTGATGAAGAAGCACAAGCAATTCCTTTAGGATTGTTATAACTTTAGGTTACTACATAATATTAGATGCTCTTCCTTCCAAATAGTAAGCAGATTTGATAAAAAAAATAGTAAGTGGAAATAAATAATACTACCACTGATATTGTTTGCTTGGTAACTTTCTTTTGGAACTTTTCACTGGTTAAAAATTATGGCAATGTTGCATAATTGAAGTTTATCTATTCTTTATTTGAATTTATTGAAATAAATAATTCTAAAACAGTAAAAAATGAGCTAAAACGAACAAAAATGGTAAAAAAAAAGTCAAAATAGTAAAAAATGAGCTAAAACGAGTCAAAATGGTAAAAAATGAAACAAAAGGGTAAAAAAACGCCAAAATGGTAAAAAATAAATAAGCCAAAGTGGTAAAAAATGAGCCAAAATAGTAAAAAACGAGCCAACATGGTAAAAAAAAAGGTAAAAAAATGAGCCAAAATAGTAAAAAATGAACCAAAATGGTAAAAAAATGAGACTAATTGGTGAAAATAGATCTAAATAGTAAAATTTCCCTTAATTATAAAAATAAATAAATTGGTGAATTGGATATTCATTATATACCCAATTGAGTTTTGTGCATATTTGGTATGGGTAATAATGGATATTTAGTATTGGGTATGAATTCGGTATTTTTCCATACCCGCCCATACCCATTTTAACATACTCATACCCGTCCATACCCACCCAATTATCATTCCTAATTTTCACCATTTAATCATCGTTTTTATAATGAGAGATACTATTTCCACATCATAATAATTTATTTTCACACTATAAATTTAATTTATTAATTTTTTTACAATTTTCTCTCATAATTTCACTCATAAATTTGAATGGGTAAATAAGTAGTCTCTTTATTGATTTTTATTTTTTTATCCCACATTTTAAAAAAATAAAATACTACAACAAAAATATTAATTTCAGGCAAAAACATAGATAAATTAAACTTTGTGATGTGGAAATAAACAATTATAGTGTGGAAACAGTAGCTCTCTTTCATAATTAAGGTTCAAAAATATCAATGGAATAAAAAGTTAAATGTTTAGGGTTTTTATTATTTATTAGATTTTTTAGTTTTTATATAATTTTTTAATTAAAATGGCGCAAAATGGCCAAAAGAAAGAGTTATGGGGCTTGTATGGAAAAAATAATAATATTTAAAACATACTTTTACTTATTTCAAGTTTTTCATTTTGATGTTATTTTATCAATTAGCTAGATAATGACACATCAAAAAGAAGAACTTAAAATGTCATTAAAATCATAGTAGAGGGATTCAATATATCGAAAATATAAGTAGAGAATAAAATTTATCTAAACGAGTAAAGTAGAGGTATTAATAGTGCAATTTAACCGCCTTCGAAGAGTATAGCTGAGTTCAACCGTTTAGGCCGACCAACCACGAGTAACGACTTAGCTTGCCAGCACCCCCACCGTTTTACACATTTTTGACAATATAATCAAAGTAAATACCGTTATAGATAGAGTTTAATAAAAGCTGTGTTTTGTAGCGATCGAGCTAATTTTGGTAAGGTACAATCGTTAAGGATTGATATTTTAACAATCATGGTGGCAAATGGCAATGTTCCAATCAATATTCTCTTTACTATAAAATTTCCAAATGATCAGCTTGGCTACAAAGGAGATGGTCCAGGCTCAATCAAATCTCATTAAATCCAAGTGACCAAATGGCTAGACTAGCTTGCTTAAATTAAATAAACTTTGGTCCGGAACATTTTCTACATCGCCAAGCCCATTACTCCTATGAGTCGTAGCCAAGGCCCAAGATAGTTAAAAAGCCCACCTGACCAAGCCGACAAGCCCATATTATAGCTCCTTTTCTTTTTCGTTATGCTTTCATGCCATTGCAAATGGAACAAAATGAGGATGCAGAATGTTACCAATAGGCATAGAATGTAACAATATCCTCACTGCAGCCCTACCCACTTCTTGAAGTTCAAGACTGCTTCTCTCTTTTTAAGCTGGGCTTCTGTCTGGAATTTGGGAGCTTTTCCTTTGCATAGTGTTTTATGGTACTTTAAGAAAAGAGTCCTGTACTTGTATTTATCGACGAACAAGTTCTCTCTCTCCATCATGCGCACAACTTCATTCGCTCGATTGAAGAATCCACCTCTCACGAACGTATAAAGAACGGAGTCCAGGAGCTCCTGATCAAACTTCATCGAGGTGGATGAAGCGAGCGATTTCATTTCACTCCACAGCTCTGTGACCTCGGTATAATTTCCCCCGATCGCAGCATATGCAGTTACCATAGAATGAAATGTCTGAGCATTAGGAGCATGCCCCAAAATCCTCATCTTCTTCAGAGCCTTCTCAGCATCTTTCATCAATCTCTTCTTACTAAAAAAATGGACTACATTATTCCAGTCATGAACACCGGAATCCAGTACCTGGCCATCCTTTATTTCCTTCAGAAGCTTTGTCATCAATCCTGCTTCACCACCCTCCCCGCATCCTTTAACCAATATTTCAAATTCCTGATGTCCAGTTCTAGGTAAGCTACTATGTCCATCCATTTCTACATTTACTTACAGACAACACTAGATAATAAGCATATACTTTCTTTTGATGGCTTCTGAGTAATTTTCAGAAGGAAATGAAATCTGTAAAACAGGGACACTTGTAAAAGTTAAGCTATCATAGTTGAAATAACATGGAGAGACATGAAAAAACATTGAATCAACTACATCAGGCAAGAAACATGAAACGGAATCCGCATTTTGGCTCAGGCATTTCATCAAACAAAAAGATGACAGAATAAGTTTCCAAGAGGTAGACATCATTTACTCACTCGATTGGTGGCAACAGAGAATGGATAAGAATACTCACGCCGAGCTTCGCATGTTTGTGTCGTCTCAAGTTCGGAGAAGTGAAGCGTAGAGGAAGAAGCCCCGTCACTTGGTGTCATTTGCTTGCTACCTCTCTTCCCAATTCAGCACGGTGGGAAGGCGGTTTGTTGTTGACGAATAAATATTTGGGCTCGCCTTGTCATTGGATAGCTGGATATTGGGCTTAAAAGTTATGTTTGCTATTTGGGCCTTCCAACCAGTTTGAAGTGTTCCCATTTGTACTTGGGCTAGGCCTTCTTCTTTTCTACTCCCTTTATTCACCACCCGATTTTAAACAACAATGAACTTATACTTTTTGTTGTTGTTGAAGTTAAAAGCTTTCCATTACTATAGGTATTAATAAAACAATCAAGTTGTTCAGGACATAAACCGTCTCAAAAAATAGAAAGGTCAAGTATATAAGCTCTTCTAGCAAGAGCATGAGCTTCTGAATTAGCATTTCTTCTAACATGAGCAAAAGTGCAGGAGCTGAAGTGAAAAACAAGGCGAGAGATATACGCAACAATCACCTCCAAGCTAGAGAAAGACTGAGTCTCGGTGACAATAGCTTGGATCAACTCTAAACAATCAGACTGGACCTGAACCAGACTGTAGCCACGATCCCTGGCCAATTCGAGAGCTCTGCGCACAGCTAAACCTTCTCCCACAACAATGTCCATACGAAAAGAGGCGCACTCATGGCCAGATATAATACATCTTTTGTCACTCTCGCGAGCAATGATACCCAAACCAGTCCGAGAGGGGCCAATCATCGTATCAGTATTGAGACATACAATCCCATCTCCCGGATGACACCAGTCAAACGCAGAATCTAGCGTAGCAGAACAATTCTCATCTCCATTTCTCTCATTTACTACCTTGTACTCTCCTAGCAACCGAGCACCACAGAAAAGGACCTCCTGAGGAGACGTTGCCATCGATTTGAATACCAGGCCATTTCGAGAGTTCCAAACAACCCAAAGAATAGAGATCACCTCTTCCAGGACTGAAGGTGACGTCGTGTTCCTAAGATTACCAAGCCAATTAATTAACAGTGCGCCGGGACAGAAACAAACCCCATGGGGGATATGGCTCAAACTCTAGAGGTTGAACGAGGCTGGACACTGCAAGAAGAGGTGATCGATTGACTCAGTCACCCCAAGGCAGAGAGGGTAGGAGTCATCTCTAATAACACCTCTGATGAACAGGTTCTCCTTTGTTGAGAGCCCATTATGGACCAACCACCAGACAAAAATTTTAAACTTATGAGGGATCTGTAATTTCCACAGGGCTGACCACCAAAAATCATCGGTTGCCTGGTGGCTAGCAATGGATGGATCAGTCAAAAGGGAATGATAGCAGCTCTTCACTGTAAACTTCCCCGAAGTCAAAAACCGCCAACCATCCTATCTGGAGGGCTAAAAAGACTAACCGACATCGCCAAAATGGCGTCGCATTCTACAGGGTAGAAAATTTGATGAACTAGCTGAAAATTCCACCTACCCAGTTCGAGTTCCATTAGATAATTGACTGTAGTGTCTGACTGGAGGTGAGAAACAGGGGAGTGAGCTAAACCAGATAAGGAACAAGGGATCTAGGGGTCATCCCAGATACAAATTTTTTCACCATTCCCCACCTGCCAAATAAACCCTTTCGCAAGTGTGTCACGTGCAGCCAAGAAACTCCTCCAAACATAGCTAGGACAAGAGCCTAACGGGGCATCAAGGAAAGTCCCCGACGAAAAATACTTGGCCTTCAACACCCTAGGCAGGAGAGAATTTGGGTGTTGAATAATACGCCATCCTTGCTTGGCCAATAGCACGAGATTAAATTCCCTCAATTTGCGGAACCCCAATCCGCCCTTCCGTTTTACTTTATAGAGCTTATTCCACGAAACTCAACTAACCTTGTGATGATCTTCACTTCCTCCCCACCAATATTGTCTCATTGCACATTCCATCTCGTCGCAGACACCCCGAGGAATCTCAAAATAGCTCATAAGATATGTTGGGATAGATTGTGCAACAGACTTAATAAGTACCTCCTTCCCTGCTTGGGACAAAGTTTTCTCTTTCCAACCGTTTAGGTGTTTGCATATACGATCACGAACAGAGCTGAATAAAACCTTCTTTGATCAACCGAGACCCACCGGAAGACCTAGGTACTTCGAGTGATGACTCACCATTCTAACACTAAGACTATGTTAAATCGCCGCTCTACTTTCAAATCCAACGTTCCTACTGAACATCACTTCCGATTTCTCCAGGTTAATCGTTTAGCCTGACGCTTCCTCATATTTGGCTAGAATACCTGTAATAACCGCAACTTCACTAGTGCTAGCTCTAGCAAAGACTAGGCTATCATCAACATAAAATAGATGACTGATTGAGGGACCTCCCTGACTAACCGAAATGTCGTGGATCAGCTGACGCTGATTAGCCTCGTGTAACAATACCGAGAGACCTTCCGTACAAAGGATAAAAAGGTAGGGAGAGAGAGGATCTCCCTGCCTGAGACCTCTCTTGGGACGAAAGGAGGGACCCGAGTTGCCTTTCATAAGAACAGAATACGACACCGTGGAAATACATCTCATTACTAGGTCCACCCAATTATCGTGGAATCCTAATTTGTGAACTATTTGATCCAGAAAGTTCCACTCAACTCGATCATAAGCTTTACTCATATCGAGCTTGAGGCTCATTAAACTTCGACCCGACCTTCTAGCCTGCATGACATGAAAAACCTCTTGCGCTACACAAGCATTGTCAGCAATCAATCTATTCGGGACAAAGGCATTATGATTTTCAGATATAATATCAGGGAGAAAAGGTTTCAATCTGTTAGCTATGACCTTAGTAACTAGCTTGAGGATAACATTACACAAACTGATAGGTCTAAAGTGGGAACACTCTACATGATTAGCAACCTTAGGGATCAAAGTTATAAAAGTATGATTCAAGAGAGTAGGATCAGTAGAATGATTAAGCACATTAAGAACAACAGAACTAACAAAATCTCCTACCAGACTCCAATATTTTTGAAAGAAGAGATGGGGCATACCATCAGGGCCAGGAGCTATTTTTGGTTTCATCTTTTTAAGTGCTCTATGTACCTCCTCTAAAGTGTACGGGGCCGATAGGTGATCATTCATAGAAGGTGAGACTATGGGGTGAACAGGAAGCAGAGCATTAGTCACATCTACGGGACCAGTTGATGTAAACAGCCTCTTAAAGTATTTTGTGAAAATGGTCTCAACAACTCCTAGATCTTCGTGCCACACTCCAAGCTCATCATTAATACCATGAATGATTATTCTTCCAGCGTTGACTAGCTTTTTTATGAAAGAAACTAGTATTTTTATCCCCGACTTCTAACCACAAAGACTGATATCTTTGCTGCCACATAACCTCCTCCTTATGGATGAGCTCTTCTAATTCCCTCAACACCCTAAGAATCTCGTCCTGGGTCTGATCCGACACAGGTAACTATTGTAACCGACCAAGTTTGTCCCTCTGCAAACTGATCCTCCTAGGTATGGAACCGAAAGAGACCCTACTCTATCTAGTCAGAGACTCTCCATAGTGGCGTAATCTGTCCGAAATAGTCACACTACCACTCCGGGACCCAACATAATTCCACGCTTCATCCACCACCTTTTCACACTCGTGTTCCCTCAACCAAGCTGCTTCAAACAGAAATAACTTACGCCCACGTCGCTGCGACCTCTTTTGCCTAAGCTGTAAAAGTAGCGGGCAGTGATCCGAACCAAATCGGGGAAGATGGTAAACGTTGCTGTCAGGGAAAAGATCTAACCAATCTTGTGTACTGACCCCTCTGTCAATCCTCTCCAAGATAAGACCAGATCCCCTTTGATTATTGCACCAAGTAAACAGAGCACCTTTAAATCCCAAGTCTTGTAATCCACAATCATCCAATGCCCTACGAAATTCGAACATAAGTGAATTATGTTTATCGCGTCCCCTGTGCTTTTCATGAGACCAAAGAATTTCATTGAAATCCCCCACACAAACCCAAGGCAGCTGATTGTTACTCTTAAGCGAGAGAAGTAAATCCTAGGTTCTATGTTTATATCCCTAGAGGGCCAACCATAAATACCAGAGAACCGCCAATAAACTAAAAGATCACTTATTTCATTAATTTTGATATCAATACAATGCAAACTTAAACTAAGAACAGAAACATTAAGGGAATCATGCCACATAAGAGCCAGACCGCCCCTCATATTGGGGACAACACTATCCACTCCTATAACATGCTTGAAACCCCAACCTTTATTCATAGACCTAATCTTTGCTACCGTCTTCTTTGTCTCACACAAGAATACCAAAGAGGGAGCTTCAAGCTTTAAGAGCTTAGAAAGGATCTCAAATGTCGACCGGTTCCCAAGCCCCCGACAGTTCCAAGCCAAGGCATTCATGGTTGTAGGCGGGGCTGCTCAGCAACCTTCGCCTCTGAATCAGAAAGGGAAACCTCTCCCCGAGACTTCTTCGAACCAACAATACCTTCATACTCCACCTGAACATCGGTAAGACCCTAAAAAAGTCTCTTGATTCCCGCCCGCTTGGAGATCGCACACTTTTTCTTCCTTGCACAATACATACAAAGACCCAAAACCCCATATGAGTGGATACCTTTCTCAGCAGACCTAGATTTATGAATCGCCTCATACTTGTCAGCCCTTTTTTTTAAGGCTGCCAAATATTCTATGGGCTCAAAAGGACCTTTCTTAGAACCCCCCCTCCATGTGTTACTGCCCATTCTGAGAATCATTATTGGCGTCTAGGCTAGGCATAATAGATGGGCTGGGAGACAAAGGCCCTTGTCTAGGAGGAGATGGGAGCAGCCTATCAGCAGCAGCTGAAAGCTCAAGGTCCACCTCCAGCGCTGGACGCTTGTCAGGAGAGTCACGCCGAGACGCTGGGGCAGCTTGGCATGGGCCAGAGCAGAGGGAACGCGGCCCAGTAGGGGAGAAAGGCTGGCCAACCAGAATAGACGGCCCAGGAGAGAGCGCCCCTTGTCCAGCAGGCCAAGCGGATGGGCCACCATCAACCCCCAGCACTAGAGATGGGCTGACCAAGCCAGGACACGACCCAATAGCCTTAACAGAACTAGTCAAATCAGACCTTTTTTTCTTTGCCCTATATTATTCTAGCTCAACCTCCTCAACGGCTACAAATTTCTTCCCCAATTCTGCAGCCATCAAGTTCCCAGTAACCGCTCCAAAATTACCCCCAATAATGAGATCCTTGACTTCTGCCATTAATTTCTCAATAATTGCCTCTTCAAGACAGACATCGCCCATCCTCAAGCCAGACTTTTGAAAATTGAAAACGGTTGGACTTAATGCAACATTAAATTGGTTCTGCCCAGCTGTCGTCGCCACCAGCCCTGGTTGTTCAGGTACAACTAACTAAGATTTCAGAACAATGATTTTTTTTTTGAAGTAAGAACAATGAAATTCTAGTTTAGTTGTATTGGAAAAAATTGATATACGTGTTCATTTTTATCCCTTTTTTTGGGTGCATATAGGGTAAGAGCCTGAAACTAACTGGAATTAAACCATTTATTAGGGAAAATACCATCCCAGTCCCTATATACAAGATCGGCCAGAGCTCTCCCAGAGGCTCAACAAACTCGGTTTGTAATAATTCAAACAACATCAAGTCTGCTTTCGTTGCTGGATAAAGACTGGATCTTTCTGGATATTATGTTCATTGTTGTATATTCATGTTACTTCTATTCTAGTTTTGTGGTGCTTATGAATTATGTCTCATGGTCATGGCTGAAAAGCAACCCCAACTACTACTGAAGTCATGTTTTCTTTTATGACAAATCTCCACTGCAAAAGTTTTACATTCCTATTACATTAGGTGTATGCTGTGTATGAACAAATGAAGGATAGATACAATAACTTAACTGTTCAGGATGGTTCATATTCTATTGTAATCTTGATAGCAACTTAGTTCATGTTTCCAAAAACTTCTTTTTGAGGCCATGGAACTATGAACCTGTATTTATGAAATCTTAGTATACTCTTATCCAACTTTTGGTTAGGAGAGTGGTCTGCCTTTGGCAGTGCCACTGCTAGATAAACATTATTATGTACTAAATTCTTTGTATTGTGGTGTTTTAGGTTCTGCCGAAAGGATTTGTCAGGCAAACTGACATTAAAGGATTGGAGAAAGTGACACTCACAGTCACAAGTGGGAAAGAATGGGAAATGAGGTTGCGAAACAGTAATGGTGAGGTTTCTCTGGCAGCTGGGTGGAAAGAATTTTCCAACTTCCACTCTCTGAAGTGTGGATTCATGTTGGAATTTACTTATGAGGGGGACTTAAAGTTTTCAGTGATAATATGTGATACAACACTTTTCGAGACTCTATACCCAATGCCAATGGCGAATAAAGAATCGAAAGATTACTACGAGTCAAGTATGCCTAGTGATGACTATTCTAATCAATCCAATGATTGACAAATTAAGGGGGTGTTTAGTATCAAATCATGTATGAGTTCAATTCATTTCATTAATAGAGTTCAATTAGAATTCTATTAATGAATGAACTCTAGTGATTGGTATAACAATATAAAATTAAAAGAGTTCAATTGAATTGAAATAAACACATTGTTTGGTATAGGTAAGAAATGATTTCATTTTACTTATTTGATCATTATACCCCTAAATTAAAATTTACCCATAAAATAAAAGAAAGAAATTTATAGACATCTCTGCCAATTTTATGCTGCAATTGTGCACATCTGAACTGAAAGCAAACAATTGGTCACATATTTTGGTTGCTTAGTATTCAATGCAGAAGGAACAGTGCTACGACTTCCTCCATTTCCTACCATGCTTGATGAATTACAATTCATAGAAACACCGTAGCTTTCCCATTATCTTCACAACTCCTTTCATTAGGATGAGAAACGATCCCCATTATCATACTCGGCTCCATAATCCCATCTACTCTATAATCCCTCTCCATAACAAGGTTGATTCCCTCATCGAAGTACCAACCGACTCCGATACAGAGGACGTTGTCCTTGTCGACATCAACGTAA
This sequence comes from Viola odorata, assembly GCA_963691705.1. Lineage (NCBI taxonomy): Eukaryota > Viridiplantae > Streptophyta > Magnoliopsida > Malpighiales > Violaceae > Viola > Viola odorata. The sequence continues at coordinate 29,706,004 of OY829545.1, read as the reverse complement.
CCAGTTACACCACCAGGTAACCAAAGGACAGTCACATCCTGCATGGCTAGCATCTCTTCCTCCCCAAAAAAGACTGAACTCTTTGGGAAACTCCTTTTCTTCAAGGTTTCAGTACAAAGGTATACATGATGGGTACCGTTGCTCTCCTCAGCAAGCATCTCCTCCTTACCAATTATTGGAGTGGCACTCATCTCAAATACCTTCTAGGACCCAGTTAGCTTTGATTAGGGTTGTGCAAATACCGACTATACCGAAATTACCGTAATACCATACCAAAGTTTGCTATATTTAGTCGGTATTTTTTTAGATTTTTTACTGTTCGGTATACCGAATTACCGACCGAACTTTGTTCGGTACGGTACGGTATTAGAATTTGCACAGTTCGATATACCGTAATTACCGTTTTATTGCTTATTCTCCCACCCACACCCTACGACCCACGGCCCACGACCACACGACCCACACCCATTCTCTCAATTACATCATTTTCAATTCCAACGCAGACCCCCAATTCCCTCAATTCCATCCTTTAATTCCAAAACCTGCAAACCCCCAATTCCCTCAATTCCACTCTCTCCCTAGCTATGATTTCATATTTTTATTCTCTCCCTCCTTCCTTCGAATCTCGATTCCTTCTAAGGTACGGTATTTTTGGTTTCCTTACCCTCCACTCTTGAAATCGCAGTCTTAATACTTCAATGATTGATAATGGGAGAAATGCTCCTCCTACCTTTCATGTCTTCTCATTTTGGCCCCTCCTTCTGCTACCTCTTCTGTTTTATTATAGTTATGTTTCAGCACACAAACATGTATAAATTGCTTCTTAATTCCCTTTGCAAATCAATCCCAACATCTCAAACTCTATACCATCTACTCATTTCTGCAAAATATCCGAAATGGATTTTAATGCATCAAGCTTCCATCTACTCACTGTATTTCTTTGATGTACTTTATATTTATTTTTACTTATTTTTATGTTATTTGGTATTACCGTAATACCGTACCGAAATTATTTCGGTAATATAGTAATGGTATCGATCAATGATTTAAGGCATGATTTTGCTAATACACCCTTGTTTTCACCCTTTTCACAGATCTAGGCCTATAAAGAGAGTTAATGCGAAAACAAGCATTTTAGGAGCATTTTGCGCGAATTCGAGCTTCAAGACCAAAGTCGAGGTCCTGACACCAGGATAGCATTCAAGGTCCCGACGAGAATTCTCTATTCGAGACCCCGAAGGGCAAAAGAGTGGCATTTCCACGTGTCCTCTTGCTAGAGCTTCCGTGTTCCCTCCGACACTTTTCAAGAAAGTTCTGTGCAAGCCCCAGAGTTCATCCCCCTCTGTCCATGTCAGACCTCGAGTCTGCTAAAGCCTGCTCCCGATCTGCCAAAGCTAGGCAAATCAGACTTTTGCCACCAGCTTTGTGCTTTTCTATTTTTTTGCTTTAAGGAGCATGTTTGCTTTGTGTAAGATTTTCCTTAAATGGATTTTGTCCCCTAGTTGGGCTGGAAGATATTTTGTGCTTGTAATTTCTAGGTTAAATAGGACTTCTAGGATAGAAAGGAGGGGAGGTGGGGTGTATTAGAATTAATCTACATACTCTAGACTTCTCTCTAGTTTTATCTCTCTAGTTCTTGTTAGCATTCTTCTCCTTAGCCGTCGGGCTTGAAGTGTTTTGGTAGCAAATCGGAGCATTGCTCCAGCCTTTAGTAATCAAGTTTTCTTCCCTTAAACCTATTTCTTTACTTATTATGTTCTTTATATTTATGATTTATTTCTCTTCAAGCATGAGTAGCTAAATCCTTAATTCTTAGCAAAGGTAATTCAAGGGTTGCAAGGGTAGATTCGAGGCCTAAACATGCTTAATATACTCTTGCTGCTATATTCAATTGCTTATCATTTTAATTATATTTTCACTTGGGATAATTAGAGGCTTGATCAACTGATAATTTTCTTGTGTGATTGTTGTCGTCCATATGATAGGAACGTGTCGGGAAGTTGCATGGTACAAGTAGGCACCTAGTCTAGGGGTCATCGTGTCGAAATGGTCTCGCCTAGCTAGGGTGAGTAGTTGATTAGAGCGGGGTCACGAGCCTGACAAATTGAGGGACCTTTAGCTCTAGATGTGTCTTTTCTTATCTTCATGGGCAACCTGAGTATTGCCCACCCGCATTCGTGCCTGGAGGGATGGCGGGCTGTCAAGACTACCTTATATGTGGAAACGGGGGGTAGTTTCTCTTAAGAGGAAAGTAGGGGATATCCGAGGAATCTGGTCCCTATGTCACATCTATGTCACTTGGATAGAATATCTTTGTGCCGATGACGATCGAGCCCCCGAATGCAACCCAAGAATACCCTTTGCTAAGAACTTTCTCTCTATTTGACTTATTGTGTTTACTTGTCTCTCTGCTTTATTGTTCTAACCTTGATCATTGATTTGTCATCTTTTACCTTTCAAGACCCCGATTCAAGTTTCACTATTGAGGCCCCGATTATTACTTTCATAGTTAGAATTGTTAGCTCCAAATCTCTCTTGGCTAACTTGATTAGTCAACTAAAACCCCTCTTGTTTGTTAGATTTCTGTGCTTTTGTTCTGTGTTTTAATTCAAGACCTTGAATCAGTCTCTCCCAATCCCTGTGTTCGACCCTCACTACCACTTTACACATATCAATTGTGCACATATATTCAGGCATTATAAATTGTATTTGAGTGACGATCAAATTGGCGCCGTTGTCAGGGATCGAACCCGGGTCACCTATGTGACACCCTAACTCTGATGGCTGCGTACGCTTTCGCTGTGAAAATGGTTCCAAATCAAACTGTTGATCATTGTTCACATTGCAACAGACGTGGAATTAGTTTGGCAGCAAGAAAATATGTAAACCAATACTGCCCCTAGCTCCATCACTCAGCCACATATTGTGGTGATTGCTTTATACAGAGACAATATTAACAAAATACCACACTTAGCAAAAATAAAATTGCATATTTGTCAAAATTAAGTCAAAGAAGAGACTTGCAATATTTCACACTTAGACACATTTCGTCCATGGTTGGAAAGGTTACAACTTATCACAAGATAGAGTTGGAACTAGGATGTGGGTGCATGTAATCAACCTAGACTAGTTTGGGACAAACATTAAGTTGAATTGTGTTCGAGTGACAAAAATTATAAGTACTAAGCATTGCACAACCGCATTCCCACAACATAGCTTTGGTCAGGAATATTCGCAGGACTCACCCATTGTTCTTCATAAATAGCAACTCTCATGATTTGTATGTCTGAACCTCCATTGCTAAACTCAATGGTATGAACAATTCGGAGTCGCTTGTGGCAACCTTTAACCAAGACCTAAGCAGGAGAACATCAAGAAACTAAAAGATTAGTTCTCTATGGTAAGAAAGAAGCAGAATAAGATACCATGTTTGGGTATGAAAAGCTTACTTGTTCAAATTTAAAAGTTGGTGAGAGGAAATAATTAGAATCATCAACTTCACTAACTGGAATATCAACTGGACCTCTGGAATAAGATCCATCCTACAAACAAACCATTATAGAGTTCCCACTTTTTGGTAAGAAAAACAACGTAAACTAAACTAGAAACACACTCATCACGTGTACACTTAGCTAATGAATCTCATGTAAAAATGTAAAATATTCCAATTGCTTAACTAGTAACGCTACTGAAATGTGAATAATAATGTATCATAGGATCAAACGCATTTAAACATAATTTACTTCCCACGGTCCAGAAAATTACTTCATGCATCTCATTGCTACAACCCTATCACTTTCTTCCAGTTTGTAAACCATAAATGGAACATAGGCGTTGGAGTTAATCATACCTTAAAGAAAACAAGACCCGGTTCATTGCCCATGGTGTCTTCTTCCATTACATCACTTCTTTCAAAGTTGAAAGACTCAAAAGGAGGCAAATCATGATTTTTAAAAGCACCAACATCAATTCGCATTCCAGGCAAAGATGCATTCTCATTTCTACCACTGCAACAAGTATACTATGGTAGTTCACCATGTGGATTTAAAGTCACCCAATTCGTCTTCCTCTGAATTTGAGACCTCGATCTTCTAGACGAGGAGGGTACTGTTTCAATACGAGAAAGAGTGTAGCAATCATACAGGTGCTCATTCTTGCTCCCAACTTCAAGGGGCTTAATCTCAGCAGTAATCAGCAAAAATGCAGCCCCCACACCCTTCCATATCCCATTCACACTGCTGGAAATGTATTCCATACTGGCCTTCTCACAGGTTCCTAAAATAACACCAAAATGAATAAAATTCCAGCATTTCATAGCATCTTAGTATCTCAATTCTAAATACCCCATAACATAAACAACCAAATTATACCTGAGTTTGAAGAACGGTCTCAACTTCCATTAATATAGAGCCAGAAACCATAATCCTTCCACCTTTGACAACCTTTCCTTCTCTGCTTCAATCTTTCCTTTTCTCTCTGTGTGGCCGCATTAGCCAAATCATTGCAACACTCCACACATTCTCCTTTTCCCCCTTGGTTGTTTTTACCCTTTGTTTGGGCCTTGTGTTTTTGCCTGGGCGGGGTTTGTTCTAGCATTGGGTTGTTATAGCTCTTTTAGCGCTCGGTTTGGGAAAATGCCCATTTTTCGCACATCTCGCACCGCACGGTGAGCTTGGTCACCATATCAGCCAGCGGAATCACATCCAACACACACCCAAACCTCCTCCTGCCAAAAAACGATCCAATCCCACAAATCCCAATTCAATCAATCAAAGAAACAAAAAAAAGAGATGTATTAATCAATCACCCACCCACCTCAAGTAATCTCCATCAAGCCCAGCTACAATTACAGTTTTTCCATCTTGATCTGCAGCCTTGCAACAGAAATCATACAGATCGTAAAAAAATTGGGCTTCGTCAATCCCAATTACATCAATCTGGGCAAAAATGATACTATTAGAAAACCAAAATGCAAAAATAGAAAATTGTACCAAATATAGAGGGAAACCACTAGTACCAAATATGCAGCTCTCTCTCTCTCGCGATCTCTTCTCTCTCATATTCTCTCTCGCCGCCGCTGCGTTCTCTTCTCTTCTCTCTCGTTGTATTTCAACTGGGGGCTTTTAAGTAATTACTTAATTAATTATTAAAAAACTAAATGAATTCTTCAACAATCACACATATTTTGGCATGAATTCTATCTTGTATTAATTTTGATGGTTCAATTATGTAAGAATTGAATTCATTTAAAAAAAAGTATAACAAATACTGAATTTGGGAAGAGTTCAGTTTAAATGAACTGAACTCTTCCCAAATTTTGATACCAAACAACCTCTAAAGCAAGTGAAGATTCTGAAGGCTCCACACTCTTCGGACGAAATCAAAGTGATTCCACTTATTTGCTGCCTGGAAAGAACGAGAGGACTCAAGGTATTAATTCTTCTGTTTTGTATTCTTTATACTTTGTTAATTTTTTTAGATTCTTAATATGAAATGGTGGACTTACAATCTATTAGAAGTACTTATGGCCCTTTTGTTGTTATAACTCGTACTTCCTCTGTTAAAAAATAATACTACACGTTAAGCCTGAAATCACACAGATTAAGACAAGTCCATTTATTATTGTGCGAGTCCAGCTTTCTGTCAAAAAATTGTCTGTGGGCCGTACCACGCAATGGAAAGAAAGCCTGCTTTTTTTAGTTTAAAATTCAAACCCTGCTTCTTCTCCCTTACTGTCTTTTCTTTTTTTTCTTTAGCATCTTCTCATTTCCTTAATAAAATGGTTTCAAAATTTTCATCCAATCCAACCCTAACCTCCACAATTTTATCAGCTGGAGCAAAAACTGTTAACCCAGATAAACCCTTAATTATCAACTGCAAATCAAAGAAACGCCGCATTAACATAATACCCACTCGAGCCTAAAACTCAATCGCCTCCTTAAACGAGTAATTTCACACATTATCCCTAACAGAGCATCCAAGATTCGCATTGGGTCTTGGATTTTCCCCCTCAAACACAAAACCTGGATCAAAAAACTCATCAATCCCAAAGATAATCAAAGACCCATCAATCTTCACACCGTTAATTACCTGAATCGTTACCACTAGAAGTGATGACGATGGATTTGTTCGTGGACAGAGTGGGGATCTTGGAGGGTGGAGGGGGGATTGGAGGGAATAAAGAGGGAAATCAAGAGGGGAGAGAGATGGCTTACCCCATTTACCGAAGGCAGAGTCGAGGAGAGAAAATGGTGAGAGGTGGAGAGTGTTGGAGACGAGTTCTAGAGTTGCAAAGTGAGGGGGGAAAAATAATACAATTAATTAGGAAGAGAGAAGGAGAAGGGTTGAATGGATGTGAGAGGTATCTGACCCTCGGTTTTGTCAGAGGTCACTTTCACTTTAACTTTTATTTTCCCTTCGAACCCTATGTGATATGTGGTTTGTTGAACAAACGATAGGTAGTCTACAAGGCACTAAAGTAAAAACACAAATAAAGTGGACACAATTCTTAAGGGCGTCAATTAAACAAAAAACTTATTTTTGGGTTAAAATGTCCATTATTTTTGAACAAAAAGAGTATAAAATGAATAATACAAAAAAATAAATTAAAGGAGTATTTATGACATGTTGAAGGAGTTTTTTAGGATCCTATATTGCCTCTCCCACCAAATTCCTAACACTCCACCATATGTGGAATAAATGTGCATTATGATCCATAGATTTTGGTAATCTTTGTAGAAATTAATGTCGAACATCAAGCATGGTGTCCGTGGATCAATTAAATGTATTGATGTGCCCCATTGCTATCTTGAAACTACATATATACTACACACCAAATTGTTATGCAAGTTGAACAATTTTTGTTTTGGGTTACACGTATTTGCCTGATTGTTTTTGTTGCCTGGATAGGGTTCGACTCTGCAGCTGAAAGAGGTTTTATAGAGCTCGAACTACCCCTAGTGCCAAATGTAGTTTATGCAAGGATGAGCATCGTGGAGCCCTTGATAGAGTTGCTAATTTCCAATCTGTCAACCCCTTCTGCAAGAGTGTCATCTATAACATGTATATTCAGACTTTTGTAATTAAGTACTCATTCAAATGAAACTATTCTGTGCAGTATCCTCCACGAGACATTTTTGACAAGCATTTGAACTAAAAAGGAAAAGTTGTCTTGCAAATTGTTCCTGTGCATATAAGCCGCAACAAGAAGAACAAGGTGTTTTTCTTACGTGGATGGACTGACTTTGTACTCCATAATCCTCTACAAGTGGGAGATGTTTGTGTTTTCGAGCTCATCGACAGAGACACTGCTCAACTAAAAGTGTTCATTTCACCACACCAAGTGATGGTTGATTAGGCGGTTCAGTGCTGTAATGGTTGCATCAGAAAACTTTCCTTAGACATGGTTTGGTTTGGTTTGGTTTGATATTACAGTGTAGTACCTTCTTTCTTTTGGTATGTAATTGCAGCAGCAATTGACGAACCATATTTCTATAGGCCATTTACGAGCCTTTTCTTATTGTAGCTTTCGAAACTGTTTCAAGTCAACTATTTCATTTATCTTGAAACATTAGTTTTTAGACAAAACTCTCCCCTCTAATTCAATTTCTTTAATGGGGTAGTGACTTTTTTTGTAGATTTTTATTTTTATTTTACCAATAATTTTCCTCATATTTTCTATTAATAACACATGCGAAGATAACTGCAATCCAACTTTATCACAACCCTTGAGCCACCAACCGTTCTTCCATTCCTCTCTAACATTTGCATAAATACCCCAAAAACAAATCTACTGAAACCACTTCTTCCCTCAATAATACCCTTTTTAACAATACCATTACAAAGGCGGTTTCCGGTTTCTTATCGAGAGGAAACCGCCCTTCTTTGGTCGTTTCTTTTCTTTCCAAATCCTACATTTCTTTCTCCTGTATGCAAGGTGTATTTTCTATTAGTGTTTGTCACAAACACCTAAAAAAAAGTTTGTGACTTGGATAAAATTAGCCATCAATAAGGCCAATGACGGACTTTTTGTTGCGAAAACTTCGCATTTTGGTGCTTCTCTTCGATCTTTAGAGAATGAGGCCAACATTATTAAGAGTTTGAATACACCTTATGTTATCAAATACAAAGGGAAAGAAAAGTCCAAGGATGGATTTTGTGTTTTCATGGAGTACATGGGTGGAGGGAGTTTGTCAGAAGTGATTGACCAATTTGGTGGGGGGTTAGATGAGGAAGTGATTAGGTTATATGTCAGGCAAATTTTTTACGGGCTGAAGCATCTGCGCGAGAATGGGATTCTGCATTGTGATCTTAAATGCCAGAATGTGTTGTTAAGCACATTAGGAAATGTTAAATTGGCAGATTTTGGATGTGCAAAGAGGTTGAAAGATGTGAACAACAATGCAAACTTGTCATCCTCTTCCTTTTTTCACTCTATTGCAGGAACACCATTGTGGATGGCCCCTGAAGTTCTACGAAATGAAGGATTAGATTTTGCGTCAGATGTTTGGTCATTACGAAATGGCAATAGGTAGACCTCCTTGGGGCGATGATAAGGTTTCGAATCCGTTGACAGCAGTGTTGAAGATTGCATGCAGCGATGAGGTGCCTCAGTTTCTGAAACATTTCTATGAAGAGGGATTGGATTTCCTAGCAAAATGTTTGGATAGGAACCCGAAAAGGAGATGGATAGCAGAGGAATTGCTGAAACACCCCTTCATTCGTGGCAGTGATTCATGGAAAAAAGAATGTAGGTGCTCGCCAACAAGTGTGTTGGACATTGGGAATTACGAGTGGTGTTATGATTCTGATGAATCAGAAAGTCCCAACCTGCAGAATAATGATCAGTTCTTGCACAAGAAACTTTTCTCATTAGCAGCGCATTATTGCTGTACAAGAACATCAATGGCGGCGATCAATAGGCAAAAGGCTGACAATGATCTATGGTCATCAGGAGATTGGATTACTGTTAGATCAAGGTGAAGATGTAGAGCTTGTTTTCAAGTGGTAGGAAATACTAAGACTAGGAAGGATGTACAGTTTTTTTTTCTTCTTTTTGTCAGGAAATTCCTACCTTAGGGGGGCAGTAGACTTCGAACCCAGAAGAACCCTGTAAAGATTCGAAGTTGTCAATATAATTCTGTACAGGCAAGTATAGCCATATATTTGTTGTTCAAATAACACCATTATCAGAATAGAAAACCTTTTCAGAATAAGAATTTCTGTGTACACGTTGATAGCTAAAGATATAAAAAGTTCATGTTTTTTTTCCATCAAATTATTAGTTTAGACATACACACCAGAAACTTTATATGATCCCAGGCCCAGGCCCAGGCCAACCAGGGGACCTATAAGTTGAATCCAACAGCAGTACAGCAGAATCCTAACATAAAAGAGAGGAATTTGAGGCTTTGTCCCGTCAGGAAAATCCTGAAGACTAGTTAAAATAACCAGTCCATCATCGATTCACCATGGATGTTGGTGGAAAATAATTTACGGATTTGCCATCCTGCTAAAATTGCCAGACTCTGTTGATTTGCCGATACCTTTGTAAAGATTGGTTTTGGTTATTGTTGGATAACTCCACCTTGAAATTTCTGGACAGGGTGCTACCAGAAAGAAAGATCCGTCTCGGGTGGGTTGTGGAAGACACTAGTGCTGATGACAGCATCAATCTTGTGGGGGAAACAGTGGAATTGGGTTTCGAGCTTAACTTGCAGGCAGGTAGGAAATACTGCATCAATTCCTGCAACGGATTGATTTGCGTAAAAAGCTAAGGTGGTGTTTGGGAGTCTGGTTCTGGCCCTTTAGGGTTGTAGTTCTACTCTAGAAAGTTGGTTTCCAAAACCAAGAAACTTCAATTGTTGTTTGGTAAACTTCTTTCAAATTGGACTTCTTAAAAAGTTGGTTTCCAAAATCAAGGAAAATCTTGGTTTTGAAAAAGGAGCAAAATGCTCCGGCACCCAAACCTGGCTTTTGAAGAAAATACGGGAAGGAGTTTCCCTTAAATAATTATCTTTCTTCTATATTAAATAAACTGACCAATAAACACTTTTCTCTCTTCTCTATATTAAATAAATTAATCATAAAATACATAGAAAACTGTAAAACGTCATTTATTTGAGACCAATTTATTTAGTTTAAAACATTATTTAAAAAAATTGAAAAAATAGACAAATAGTAGTTATTAACACTTTTATTAATTTTAACAAGGTCCTTATTTTCTAGCTCTAATATCAAATATAGTAGCATCGTTGAGACAATCTACATTCTACTGCAATCTTGGATTCTGTTCAATATTATTAAACGAATTAAATTGAACCCTTGCTTGACTCGTCAAACATCCTCTTGGGCTTTTTTTTAGTGGATGAAACCATCTTCCCTCATGTAACGAGGTGGCTTTCCTCTGTCAAAGGACTAAAAACTAAAACGTAAAAACCACAAAAGTAAAACAGGCCTAGAGCGCACAAGCCTAAGCCCATCTATAAAATATAGGCCCGCCCAAAACCAACAATAATCCAGATTTGATTTTTATTTTTATTTTTTTAAGATTCTTTTTTATACTACCCATCCATTTCTTTTAGTAATTTTTTAACTGTAATTACACATATTAATAAAATGGTTAATTTTCAATTGTATATTTATTTTTTTACAAGAATACTTCTATATTTATTAATTAATTTTACTATTTATAATTAAATATTAATACATAAACAAACCATAATTACGAGTTAATTATCTACTATTATAATTTTACTATTTATAATTAATTCCTATATTAAAATAATTAGAAATAAGAAAATAATAATTACTAACTAATCATTTAAAAATATATATATATGATAATTATTTGATAAAAAAGTTTTTAGATAAATCTAAAAAGGAGTACTATAGGAAGTACTTTCTTTATTGTATTTTTTAATTAATAATTAATAATGGTCGGCGTCCATCTCCATCATCCTCACAAACTGCAAGTCCTAAATTTCAACGTCGTTTACCCACACCTTGGACCCAATCAACATTCCTACTCCCTCCAGCTTTTTTTAATTGACTCTTTACTATTTGTATGTATTTCAAAAAAATCGAATGATTCACTATTTAAGACAATTTTTACCCGAATTTTTTCTCGGACGTACATTAAGGCTTTAGGTACGTTGAAAAAAAAGTACGAAATTTTTCGGGGTCAAATAGTGAGTCATTCGGCTCTCTCGATATGCGTGCATGAACAGTGGGCGTCAGTTATTTGGAGCAGGAGGGAGTATTTCCCAGACATTAAGGCCCCGTTTACTTCGCAGAATTCTCCCGAAAATTCTCCATTTTTCTGAAAACTGATGTGAAAAATGGAAATCGTGTTTACTTGGCCGTTTTTTCAGTTTGAAAACGAAAACGAAAATACTCTATTTGAAAAATGATGGAACAAATTTTGAAAACGCCTGAAAGTTGTTCTCTATTTTTCTAATTTTTTTTGCCTTCACTTTCTCAAACTGAAAACACGCGTTTTCAGTTTGAGTGATTAATGAATCTTTTTAAAACCCAATTTTGCCCTCATCTCCTCACGCTGCGTTCCTTCTTCTTCTCCATCGCAACACGGTCTCGTGCTAGCAGTTGCCACCTCCGCCCTCCACCCTCCACCCTTCGCGTCCCTCTCTCCGCCTCCCCCTCTGCCGCAACTCTGAGCTCCGACGACGTGGCGAAATCGCTTGTAGGCACCGCTGTTTACACAGTCAGCAACTCTAACAACGAGTTCGTCCTCATCTCCGACCCTGATGGAACCAAGTCCATTGCAAGAAGAACAAAATCAGCCATAGGAGCTTCTGCAAAAAAGTCGAACGAGGAGGAGGAGGAGGAGGAGGAGGAGGAGGAGGAGGAGGAGGAGGAACTTGTACCAAATTAATTATAATGGCACAATGGTAAATTTAGAACAAATAATTTTTTATGTCCATTTTCTACTTAATTCAATTGCTTGCATTTTAGAACAAATTAATGATCAATCTATTGTGAAATATTTAGTCTTTAATCTCTAGATTAATTACATGCTTTCAATTTCGTAAATTGATTAATGGTTTGCTCCAATTTCATGTTTTGAATTAATTTGTCAAATTACTGTATTTTTGAAATTAAATCTTGTGTGTTGAGTAATCAGATTTTTGGTTCGAACGGGTGGATCGACATTAATTTTACGAATATTTTGGTCGTCTCGGAATTTTGATAAACTACCTTGGTCGCCGGTGGCTCCGGCGACCCAAGGTCAGGGATGAGCAAAGCTGGTGGGCCTTTCGGGCCGAGGAAAGAAAGAAGGATGAGCAAAGGTGGTGGGCCTTTCGGGCCGAGGAAAGAAAGAAGGAAAAGGAAAAGATTTATTTAAAGCTAGATTTCCAATCTAGTTAATCATAATAATATATTAGAATATATTTACATAATAATAATAATAATTATGTAATGAACAATAATAAATTAGAATAATCATAATAATAAATTACAATAATAATAACAATAATATTTCCAATCTTAATAATCATAATAATAAATTATGGGCTCATCATAATAATCATTAGAATATCATCTGTTTTTATATTTACATATTGAACAATAAGACTATTTTATACGTTTTTTATTTTCATGTAGAAACATGAATTACTATATTTATATGTAATGGAATATTAGTAGATTAATGATCAATTTTAGATTTTTCAATTATAATAAGTGTCAATTTTTTCCTACAAATATATTTATTAGTTTGTTAATCTTTGCAAATAGAAGGAAATAATAACATGATTTTTTTAATGAGAAAATTCAAGTTGTTGGAACAAAATTGTTTTTAGTTTTGCAATAATTTGGAAAAGTGACGAAGTAAACAGGTTTTCCAGTTTTCAGATCAGGAAAAGTGACGAAGTAAACAGGTTTTCCAGTTTTTCAAAATAGGAAAAGTGACGAAGTAAACGCGATTTCCAGTTTGAAAATTCTATTTACAAATTTTAGAAAAACAGCAAATTTTAGAAAAACGGCAAATTTTTAAACTGAAAATTCTGTGAAGTAAACGGGGCCTAAGTTCCCTGGAATTTATAAATATTAAATTTTTATTATCCTCAACTAAGAATATATTCTATCCGTTTGTTTTAACTGTCGTTTTTTTTCCTTCAGTTTTTACGATAATTAACACAATTATTAGATTATAATTATTGTATAAACTATCCTTATTAATTATAAACTATTTATTTTTAATTTTTCTTTAAAAAAATAATTAATTAAAAATTATTTAGAGTTAATTTTATCATTGATTACCAGAAATAATCTTGAAAATAAAAAAATTATTTTGAAAACCAAAAGTGACAGTTAAATAGGCGAAGATATTTAAAAAAAAAGAGCGAATCAAGCCTTTTATTAATCTCACAATTTTTTTATTTCTCAATTTTTTTTTCAGGTGGAAAGCTTTTATTTTCCAATTAATAAATATTTTATCTCATCAAAATGTTTATTTCTCTTGAACGTGTAAATGAGACGGTCCTATTTACGTGGTGGATGAATATGCCCAAAACTAAACGGGACAAAACAAAACATTGCCCCGTTTACCGCAGAGAATTTCCCAGGAAATTCTCCAATTTTTTAAAAATTGGAGTTTTTTTTTAAAAACGCGTTTACTTCGCGTTATTTTCGTTTCTGTTTTTGAAATGAAAATTTTCGGAATAAAAACCTATGGGTAAGTTTTGAAAACTCAAAAAAATTATTTTAAAAAACTCACCATTTTTCTACTTCATTTTAGAGAACTCGGTTTGTTTCCAAACAGTACACTTTAATGAATTTTTCATAAACCCACTTTTGCCCTTTTCTTTTTCTTCTCACGTTGCCTTTCTTTTCTTCTCCTCTGCCTCTGCTAACCCTAGCGAGTAAATCATCACCGCGAGAACGACCATAGCAAAGGGCGTGTTTGCGTCGCCGGAGTTGATCGGGGCGGTGGCCGGCAGTCGTTTCTCACTCCCCTTCATCGTCAGTCGAGTCGTTTCTCACTCCATCACCACCACTCTCCAGTCTGCTCCTCACCTCCAGTCGAGTCGTTTCTCACTCCCCTTCATCGTCACCTCCAGTCGCCTCCTCACCGTCGCCTCCTCACAGTCGAGCAACTCTGTGACCTGTAAGTACCACTTCTCTATCCATCTACACCACTGTTTGTCCTTCTTTGCGCGCACTGATGCATGTTTTGATCTGTGGATATTTAGATGTCTATATGTTCATTTGCTGGTTGGATTTGATTTCTGTATGTTTCGTTAGATCTGGATGTGCTTGTTATTTGTAGATCTCAGATCTAGATATGGATGCTTATGAATGATAGCTGTTCTTATGCATTCATGTTGTCATTGTTGAGGTCCTTGGCGAGGTTTCATGCTTCTGTGTTTGTGTTGGATTTTGAAACCGAAGCTCATATCATGGTGGTAGGATTGAATTCATAAATAAAAAGATGTTGGATTTGGATGGAGGAATTGAGCTAGTTTGCAAAAGCTGGTGGATGGGGCAGATGGTGGATGCTTGAGCATATGATTACCAACCGAGCCACAGTGGTCATCTAAAGGTACTCTAATACTCTTAATCCGCTTGACGATCAATAAACTCAAATACAAGCATCCCACTCTGTAAAATGTGAAAATGATTGAATGATTTGCAAGTATGGCTTAAGAACAGGTTTTCTAGTAGTATCTAGTGATTGGCTGAATTACCTTCTCATGGATGCCCATATTCTGTTTATGAAACTAATTCCTGAAATGTAAATTGGTTAATGAGGCTATCTTTTATTCCATTATGAGCTTTAACTTCAGATTCATATATAAGCTGCAAGGAGGTGTTTAGACATTTTTTCTTTTTCTTGTGAAGAATAATGATCTAGCTTTAGTTGCCAATATGTGGTGATATCTTGTTTAATGATATACAGGGGAACTATTCTTCATCTCTGATAGGAAATCTGGGTTTTGGAATGTCTACAAATGGGTCAGTTGTATATCTTACTATTTATAGTATTCACCATGTACTTTGCATAGTATATGCGGTCTAACACCACAAATGAACTTTTTAGTCTCCTCTTCTGCTCTGTATATGTAAGTAGCATATTATGGAATAAATGTTTTGATTACTTGTGCAATCGAAGGCTATCATGTCTACTTACAAGGGAAAAATATTGCCCATTCCTGCATCTCATTTATTGGTAGCACGCAATCTATTGCACAAAATAATTTTATGTCATCGTTATTAAGGGCAACTGATGTTTAGTTCTCTTCTCTTTGTCTCTTTTTTAAAGAAAATATCTTAGTGGTCTTTTTGCCATTTCAGTTTATTAATAGATTTCAACTAGCTTATAGAATAAAGAAGAAGGATTGATCATCTTTTCCTTCATTGACAACAGATTGAATCTGCAAATGATATCCTAAAGGAATAGTGGAGCCCTGCCCTGACAATATCGAAGGTCCTAAACTCTTTGCAACTTCACAACTCCTATCAACTTGATAAGCTTTTGGGTTTTTTTACTTTTTAGGCATGCTCAATAATTGCCTTGCTTTGCACTCTGTCCAGATATTCTTGATATTTGTATTAGGGTTGTCCAGCAATACTTTTTAGTTCACAACTCTGCAGGTGTTGTGCTTTTATTTACAAGTATAGAGAATCGCACATTCGTACCCCTATAGAAAGACATGTTGCATGTGAGTTAGAGTCTTGCCCTTTTGCATATTTTCCCTGCAGAGATTTGTGATCTCATTGATGGACATGCATGCTGAATTTAACTTTAAAACGTGTCATTCTTTGGTTGATGAATACAATAAAGATGCTGTAATAAATGACATGAGTTACTCTTATGATTTTTGAATAGGTTATTTGAATACTGTCATATTATTTACTTCTCATTTGGTATTTTCATTTCCTTGGAGGAAGCAGCTCTTTGGCCAGCTATTTGTTCTTTTTCTGTGGTTAATATTTGTCTATTTTGATTGTTCAAATGACATCATTACTGTTCTAAGACGGTGGGAATGGTTGTTTTATTTTCCAGGTGTTGCTCGCCATTTGTTCCCTTTTGACGGATCCTAACCCGGATGATCCTTTGGTGCCGGAAATTGCTCACATGTACAAGACAGACAAAACCAAGTATGAGACAACTGCTAGGAGCTGGACGCAAAAGTATGCGATGGGCTAGTTCGGATTCCTATGGGGGTATTTAGGAAGTGTTTGTTGCAATTGTGATTGTATAAGTTTATGGTATGATATGTTTCCTTGTCTGCCATGGACAAATGAATTCAATGCCCTCCCTTAAAAAAACATCATGTTATATGCCTGTTCCTCTGAAAGTCAGGACTCTGAAGAAGAATCTGTAGTTGTTGTCTAATGTACCATTTGTTTCCTTATACGTTATAACCTTTTGAAGAATGGGGTCCAGTGCAATTGATGTTTCTTTGTCGGGTTCTGATGATCCTTATTTCAATTTTTTTTTTAATTAATATTTCAATTTCTTCATTTGTATTCATTTCCCAATTTGGATTATGAGGTGATGACTCACATCCTAAGGATTATATTGGAAAAAAGATTTGATTAATCAGCGTATTTTGGACTGCATCTGTTTCATTTTCTTCCCAAGTAATTTATATGAAAATCAGTATCCCTATGCTTAAGGTTATGGTGAAAGAATCATTTGGTCGTGGGTACAGATGAGATTTACGTTTGCTATTAATTAAGGTTATGCTGTTAATTAAACGAGTCAAGTGGAGTACGTTTGCTATGTAATTTTTTCATCAATTACTATATTAGTAGATTGTTTTTATTTTCATGTAGGAATATGAATTACAATATTTAAATGCAATATTAGAAGATTGATGTTATATTTAATAAGGCCCCGTTTACTTCGCAGAATTCTCCCGAAAATTCTCCATTTTTCTGAAAACTGATGTGAAAAATGAAAATCGTGTTTACTTGGCCGTTTTTTCAGTTTGAAAACGAAAACGAAAATACTCTATTTGAAAAATGATGGAACAAATTTTGAAAACGCCTGAAAGTTGTTCTCTATTTTTCTAAATTTTTTTGCCTTCACTTTCTCAAACTGAAAACACGCGTTTTCAGTTTGAGTGATTAATGAATCTTTTTAAAACCCAATTTTGCCCTCATCCCCTCACGCTGCGTTCCTTCTTCTTCTCCATCGCAACACGGTCTCGTGCTAGCAGTTGCCACCTCCGCCCTCCACCCTCCACCCAGTCCTCCGCCCTTCGCGTCCCTCTCTCCGCCTAATCCCGCCTCCCCCTCTGCCGCAACTCTGAGCTCCGACGACGTGGCGAAATCGCTTGTAGGCACCGCTGTTTACACAGTCAGCAACTCTAACAACGAGTTCATCCTCATCTCCGACCCTGATGGAACCAAGTCCATTGCAAGAAGAACAAAATCAGCCATAGGAGCTTCTGCAACCAAAAGTCGAACAAGTCGAACAAGTTGAACAAGAGGAAGAGGAGGAGGAGGAGGAGGAGGAGGAGGAGGAGGAGGAGGAGGAAGAGGAGGAAGAAGATGAACGGAGGCATAGGAGGAAGAAGATGAACAGTAACTTATACCAAATTAATTATAATGGCACAATGGTAAATTTAGAACAAATAATTTTTTATGTCCATTTTCTACTTAATTCAATTGCTTGCATTTTAGAACAAATTGATGATCAATCTGTTGTGAAATATTTAGTCTTTAATCTCTAGATTAATTACATGCTTTCAATTTCGTAAATTGATTAATGGTTTGCTCCAATTTCATGTTTTGAATTAATTTGTCAAATTACTGTATTTTTGAAATTAAATCTTGTGTGTTGAGTAATCAGATTTTTGGTTCGAACGGGTGGATCGACATTAATTTTACGAATATTTTGGTTGTCTCGGAATTTTGATAAATCGAAATTGACCGGACCTTGGTCGCCGGTGGCTCCGGCGACCCAAGGTCAGGGATGAGCAAAGCTGGTGGGCCTTTCGGGCCGAGGAAAGAAAGAAGGAAAAGGAAAAGATTTATTTAAAGCTAGATTTCCAATCT
Organism: Viola odorata; assembly: GCA_963691705.1. NCBI lineage: Eukaryota > Viridiplantae > Streptophyta > Magnoliopsida > Malpighiales > Violaceae > Viola > Viola odorata. Next base: position 29,687,974 of record OY829545.1, on the reverse strand, counting down.
AGTTAATCATAATGATATATTAGAATATATTTACATAATAATAATAATAATTATGTAATGAACAATAATAAATTAGAATAATCATAATAATAAATTACAATAATAATAACAATAATATTTCCAATCTTAATAATCATAATAATAAATTATAGGCTCATCATAATAATCATTAGAATATCATCTGTTTTTATATTTACATATTGAACAATAAGACTATTTTATACGTTTTTTATTTTCATGTAGAAACATGAATTACTATATTTATATGTAATGGAATATTAGTAGATTAATGATCAATTTTAGATTTTTCAATTATAATAAGTGTCAATTTTTTCCTACAAATATATTTATTAGTTTGTTAATCTTTGCAAATAGAAGGAAATAATAACATGATTTTTTTAATGAGAAAATTCAAGTTGTTGGAACAAAATTGTTTTTGGTTTTGCAATAATTTGGAAAAGTGACGAAGTAAACAGGTTTTCCAGTTTTCAGATCAGGAAAAGTGACGAAGTAAACAGGTTTTCCAGTTTTTCAAATCAGGAAAAGTGACGAAGTAAACGCGATTTCCAGTTTGAAAATTCTATTTACAAATTTTAGAAAAACAGCAAATTTTAGAAAAACAGCAAATTTTTAAACTGAAAATTCTGCGAAGTAAACGGGGCCTAAGTTTTTCCTTTTTAAAATGACTATTAAATTTTCAAATGATTTCTTCTTTTCATTACAAATATTTTTGGTTTTTCACAAAAAAATGAAAACGCGCGAAGTAAACACGTTTTTCAGTTTTTAAATCAGGAAATTCTTACATTCAGTGTGAAGTAAACGCGTTCTCCAGTTTTTCTGATCAGGAAATAAGCGCGAAGTAAACGCGTTTTCCAGTTTTCAGAATGAAAACAAAATTCTCGAAATTCAGAAAAACAACAAATTGAAAATTGAAAATTCTCTCAGGTAAACGGCCCTAAACAACTGACTTTACTACGAGAAATAGGATAAAATATTCTATCTGGAAAAAAGAATAGAAAGGAATAAAATAAAAGAAGGGAATACCAAAATAAAATCGAGACAATATCACTGAAAAGTCCTAATTCCCTTTCCTTTCCCTTCCCACTCACTGGAGAACAAAACCGATTCCCCTTTCACGCCAAACAACATACTCTCACGCATAACACAACTCCACTCTTCTTCTTCTTCCTCTCTCTCTCTCTAGCTTTTCTCGCAACAAATTCAAATTCCAATTCCTCAAACAAAATCTATCAGGTATGACTGCTCTCTCTCGCTCTCCTGCTGTCATGGTTTAACGCTTTGGAGTGTTTGGTGTTTTACTGATTGTGAATTGAACTTTGAGGAGGTTAGCTAGCTGCTTCTGTTTCTGATGCGATAGCGACGAACTGGATGTCCTTTTGGATGGGAACTGAAATAGAGTGATAAAAGAGAGGAAAGATATGGGAGGCTGTTGTTGCTGTTGTTCCTCCAAAGAACCAATCCTCAATCCTGCGCCGCCTTTCTACTATGTAAGTTTTGCTTTAATATTTTCTCTTTTTGTTACGTTTTGCTGTTGTATATCACGTTGCCGGTGTGTTCTGTGCGTGTGTTTGCGTGTATGTGTGTATGCTTATTGTGAGCTTTCGGTGTTAGATTTTGGTTTTGTGGGATTATGTATTTGTGATTGTTTATCTAATTTTGATTGAGATTGTGTTTGACATGAGTTTTGATTTGGGTTTTTAGCTGTAAATGATGATCTGTTTTAGTACAAAATCTGTGGATTATTGCTCAAAATGCTTTAACATGAAAACATAGAATCTAAAGGGAATTTGTAAACATTTTGGCAGTCTCTTAAGTTGTTGCCGAAAGTACTGTTTTGGGTTGAATTTCCGAGTCGTTGATGACATTGAGAAGAATTTTATCAGAATAGTAGCTTGTATCAACGATTTATTAATGTAACTTTTAGCAGACATTTTTTTCTGAGAGGAAAAAGGAAATATGAAGCTTAGATAAATACTCCATTCATCTTATGCAGCAGTGAATTGGAGATTGCCATACGTGGTTAAGTTTGAGTTATGTCCTGTGTGGCATGAAACCTATCAGTTGACACTCTTGGATCGGTTGAAGTGATGGATTTAGGGTGCCTCTTACCAGATTCAAAGAATGTACTGTGTCACCAATTAAATTCTTCTTGGATGATTGAACTTGATTGTTGAATTCACTGATATTGATTTCTGATATTCATTGACAACACGAGTTCTCACTCTTAACCAGAATTCTCACTCTTTCTGCAGTATCCTAGAGCATCAGAAGAGCAGGTCCCGTTATCATCTCACCATGGTGCTCCTGCTACCACCCTTTCCACAGGACTGCTGGTTGATACAAACCTCAATATGTCAGTCCCAACTGTTTATAGGTCACCTCCTGCACCGGTGCCATTTGATGTGGCTTTAGCACGCCCTCAAACTCAACAACAGGTTCAAGAAGCCAGCAGGGATAAGACTGATGGAGCAGCACAGACTAGAAATTCTGGTTCTGATCAACAAATAGCTGCTGCCAACACTCAAGAAACTTCTGCCAAGTGTGATGATGCTAAGGACTCTGACTGCAATACGCAAATCAACTTAGAGGTTGATCCATCAAAGGAGCTAGAAATTGAACTTCCAAAGTCAGTTGAACATCTTGTTTTTCCAATGGAGGAGGACGTGTGTCCAACCTGTCTGGAAGGTAATGCACTTTTACATGATTTTTGCAAGTTGTCTCTTGTGCCAGTAATGAAGCACATCAAATTTTGCCCTTTCTTCCTTTCGTCCCTGCAGAGTATGATGTGGAGAATCCAAAAATTACCACAAAATGCGAGCATCATTTTCACCTTGCTTGTATTCTTGAATGGATGGAAAGAAGTGACACATGTCCTGTTTGTGATAAGGTTTGCCTCAAAATACCACTGCTCTTACAATATTATCACATCTTTCATCAAATGCATAATAAATGGTTGGTTCTTTCATCCAATGCAGGAGATGATTATTGACCCTTCTATTGATTAGCAACTGCAAAGTCTTTTCAAATTTCATCTTGTGTGCTGTCTAGATTGGAGATTAAGAAGCCGAAGTTAGTTTTCAGTTTCATTCGAGTTTGCCACAGTTTTGGGTATAGCTTTTTCTTTGTTCTTTTCCAGGTGATTGTTCGATGCCTTGATTACCTCAAACAATAGTAATATGAAAAGGAAATTAAAGGAGTGGGGGGCCTGACGAGGGTGAGGGAAAGAGAGTGCATAGCTCTGATCCTACTCCATTCCTCTCCGGACAGGTCCGTAGTTAGTGTGTATACAGGTATACTAGAGTAGTGCTGGTGATGGAAATACCTCAATGTGCTAAACAACAATGTCTTCATCTAGGAGTTCTCTCCTTTTACCACGGTTCGTATTGAATACTCCTACACCTTTCTTCCTTTTCTTTTATCTTTTTGGTGGTGGCAGAGCTCCATTCTACCTTTTTATTCTTGTTTTTCGTTGGCTGATGGTGGAGGATTTGATCCGAGTGTAAAGAAAGTAGGGAATGATACCATTGTCAAACGAAAGAACCTCTTATTTTTAGATGATTCATGTGAATAATACGTCTGATTTTTACACTAAGGTTTCATTTTGTTAACATACTGAAAAATGGCTCTTCTAATCATTTTTAGGATGTGCAAGTTCTTAACTAACTTGGTGTATAAAAATGTTAAAGGTGTTTAATATCAAACCGCAAGGATGCATCTAATAAGTGAATGATTTTTACCAACTTTAAATGAAGTTGAGAACTGCAAATTTAAGCTAATGAATATACATATATATATATATATATATCTCAAAAATAAAGCAATGTAACTAACTAATGGAGGAGGGCAGGGCATCTGCTGGTGGTAGTAGTGCAGGCCACCATTGAAACACAAGCTGAAAGGCATCACAGGCTTTTGGATTCAGTACAGCAGAAGCCTCTCCCGATTCTCTGGTGCGCATGTTGAAGGAGACGAGTAGTAACCGTGTCTTGTCTGAGAAGATCAAGTATACTAAATCGCTGTTGTTCGGATCCAGAAAGATCATCCATGCCTTTATCTCCATCATGCTCCTATAACCTGCATATCCAACAATTGCTTCCTCCATACTAACCTCATGCTTCAGAATCCATTCTCCGGTACCAGTATCATCCGAGTTCTTAAGTTCCCAAACTCTTAAGGTGTTGTGACTGTTAAAAATCCATCTCCCCACCAAATGCACTAATCGCAACAACCCTTGACACTCTCCAAGACCAATGATAGGAGTTCTAATCGCATCACTGGCTGCCACGCTCGGTAAATCAGTAAGGTAGATCTGTGGTTTGTGATCCGGATAACCGTTGAGGTTGCAAGAGACAAGAAGCTTTGTGTTGGCGCGTAAACCGAGCCAATGCATGACACCATTGCAAACCACTGATTTGGGTGAATAGGTGGTGATGTAATCATAATTGAAATGGTTTAATTCATCCAACTTCGACTCACTCCATTGGTTTGTTTCAGAGGAGAACACCAACATTGTAAAGGAGGCCGAGGCTGAGGCACCTTGAGAATAATGCTTCACAACGCGGACCACTCTGAATTGCCCGTGGCGGTGATGCTTGTGCTCCAAAATGAGTCCGAAAAAGACACTGTGATATCTGGACCCGTAGTGTTCGAAATATTTGAGTGTGCAGCGAGGGAGAAGGATCCATTGCCTGGTGAATGGATTGAATAGGTAATAAAAACCGAAACAACGGAGGAGCAACAAGTCATGATGCGAAGCTAAGACAGTAGCTACTAGTTCGTGGTGCATGAGGAGAAGGAAGCGGATAAGGGGGCAGACCTTGATCGAAATCGAGCCCTAATTCATGCATCTGATGATTTCTCGTCCCGCAGATTCTTTGGGATCTATAAGGTTGAATTCTAAGCAGGGTTGACCATCATGACGAGGCTGACGAATAAGCGCAAAGGGTTTTCTGGTATGATGATGATGATGGGTTTTATAGTGGTTAAGGAGACAAGTAACGAAATAAGGAGAAGAGATTACAGAGTTCCAAGTTTTGCAGACTAACTTGCATTGGGTGGTGAAAGCAGCACTAAGGAGTCGTTGTTGCAGGATTTGGATCAACAAATCATGGTCGAGATCATCCATACAACCACGTCTTCTTCTTTTCACCATCTTTCGATTCAAAACTAAAACAAACAACAAGAACAAAAAGGATCAATCCAAACCAAAAAAACCTATATATGCATAAATTATATGTATTCACTATGACAAATCCGTAGCTAAATTGTAAGTCTTGGCCTCCAAGAATTCTAGACACATACGGATTATGATTTGGGAATTATGTCTGCATGCGGAAATTACGTGTGTATATATAAGAAGGTTTTCACGACCGGACTAAGAGATGAGCTAGAGAAATAATAAGTCTAAGAGTTAGAGGTTCAATTGGGTTCAACTTAATTGAGAATATTTTATATTCTTATATAAACATAAACTCATTTTTATATTAAAAAAAAGTGATTTTTTCATTTAATTTAGTAAGAAATTATTGATTTTGAAGTTTATTGCTAAAATATAAAAAATCAAATTGACATTTAATACATATAGTAAACTTAAAAATAAGAGAAAATTAGGAATAAATAGTTTTTGGTTTTAAATAAACAAAAAAAACATGAATGAAAAAAAGTAGAATATTTTTTAAGAGTTAAATATAGTGAGGAAACATGAAAAAACATGTTTAAATATTCCACCACTTAGAATAATGGATTAAGCTATTCTTAATTAGAATAATGGATTAAGCTATTCTTAATTAGAATAATGGATTAAGCTATTCTTAATATTTATAATTATCTTTAATTAAAAAACTTCAAATACAATTCTTATATTTGTCAAATACAATTCCACATTCAATATTCTCGACATTCACACAATGATGTTCAAAATACAGAATACATAGCTGATAATTTTTTTAGCTCAAAGCCCAAAGACTAAAATCCGGAAGAAAAGCCCAAGCTGACGAAGAAAGGCCCAGTTCAGTCATGTCATTGCCGTAATCAATCTACCTGAAAATTATAGTTGTCAACCCAATCCGAGAGATCAGAAGAACCAGAACCGAAACCTACATCTTCAGTCCTGTAGCTCGGTGAAACAATTGCTGTATCAACACTCCATTCTTGAACACCCCTGCCAATCACAGCGGGACTAATTATTGAGGTGTGCGAACCAAAATCCCACATCGGAAATAAAAGAGAAATAAAAACTAAATATAAGAGAAGTTGATCTTTTTAATGGAATGAGACATTTTGTGAAAACCGTACGGGCTTTGACCCAAAGCGGACAGTATCATTCCATTAAGAGAGACTCGGGTGGTTTTTATTTCTCCAACAAATAGTAGCGGAGCTGATGGTTCGATGAGCTTGTGGAGTAGATCCGATGGATTTGTGGGACGAGTATGTTGATGATGGCCCAAACCCAGTCCACGAGGTCTGGTTCAGTAGCGGCACACAATGAATCTCCAAATTGATGGGCTAAAATGGTGGGCCAATAGATTGAGTCCGAAGTATGATGGGTGATTTCCATATTTCGTAGAAGTTGATAGGCCAAATTGGTGGGCTTACTCAGTTTGAGGTTGAACTTTAAGTACGGTGAATCTGGGCTTCGTTCGAGAGGGAGATTGTTGAGCTCTAGTGGTGGGCTCGGTGGTATTTCATTCGAAAGGAGATTGATGAGCCTAGGTTATGGGCTCGTTGAGGTGTGCGAACCAAAGTCGGAAAGAAAAGAGAAATAAAGACTAAATATAAGAAAAGTTGATCTTTTTAATGGAATGAGGCCTTTTGTGAAAACCGTGCGGGCTTAGGCCCAAAGCGGACAGTATCATTTCATTAAGAGAGACTCGGGTAACTTTTATTTCTCCAACACTAATTTTCAAATTGTGCTCATAATTCGTTGGCGATTCGACAGCCTCAAATCTCGTTCTATTCGCCTCTCCCGTTGCAGCTGCACAATCAGAAACAAAAGAACCGGAACAGGCAGCAGGGATAATCAAAATTGGTTGGCGATTCGACGATAGGGTAAGGGTAGGAGCAGGGGCATCAAGAGAACCAGAGCTGCCTTTGCCTTTGCCTTCATTCTTTCTAAGAATGCACATCACAATATCATTGGAAAGAGTAGAACAAGAATACTCCAGCAATGACCAACGACCGTGTTGATCGAAATCTTCTTCATTTTTGTAGGAATATCTCTTGTAATAGGCAGGAATATTGTAGTTTCCATTTACTTTAACCCAATAATAATCCGGTTTACCCTCTGTATGCTAGGTTCCTTTACCAACCATGCGATCGATCCTGTTCTTCGATTTCTTCTTCAACTTGGTGAAGAAATAAATATCCGTAACCGCATCATCGTTGTCGTCATCATCATCAGCGGGACGGGGAGGGGCAAAGAGCTAAAAAATGTCCCAGGGTTCTTTATCGCCATATAGATCGTAAAAGGGGATAAAGGCAGCCTCAGTAGGGGTTTGGCGGCCAAGGATTTTGTTGGCGAGATAAAAAGATACGATCTTGGTTCTGGTCGGATGGAAAGCGGTACCGGGAAGGGTTTTTTGCAGTCCAAAAGGGAGAATGCTGGCCATTGTTGTTGGTGATTGAAGAAATCCAAACAACAAACTACCAGACTCTAAGAACCGGAAGAAATAAGAAAGAAAATAGGTTTGATTGATGATCGGAAGAGAAGGAAGGGCGATAGGAAGGAACAACAGAGAAGAAAGAAGAGTAACCAAAGTAGGAAGGTTTCCGATGGTTATTAGGGTAAGAAATTTAGAAAGTAAGAGAATTTATACTAGAGTCGCTTAGGTTAAAGGTTTCCAATAGTTATTAGGATAAGTTTGTGAGATGATGACTTGTTTATTACGCCTTTTAATTAGTTATTTTGTAGGGTTTGGGTCATATTAATAATACTAATAGTCTCAGTACTCTTAATTAATTAATGATCACTAGAAAAAAAGTGAACTGTTCGATTAAGATGGAAAAAAGGAGACCGTTCGATTAAGATATTTGATGTCCAAACTTAGCTTGTTTAGGGTTTCTATTTTCTTTCTGGAAGAGTCGGCGGCTACATTATTACTTTTTTAGGAAACTTTTCCTCATTTCCTAAATTAAGTGTATCTTTTCATTCCATTGTTTTGTTCCAAACTTTTATGCAACAGTAAGAGCATCTTGTGATTTAATGCTACATATATGGATTTAATTTATTTATTTTTCGCTTTGCTAAATGTATGTATTAGTTGGGTACCAAACGAATGCAAAAATGAAATGAGGCATTAGTGTATAATAGTGTATAGACCGAAGTGCTGGCCAAGCCACTTTATGCTACCGCCATAACCTCCGGCTAGCTAAGATTTAACAGACCATGTGCACATGTACTAACACCACCCATGTTGGTTAAGGTAATAAACAATGCAAGGCAATTTATAAGCATTCCATACAACAAATTTGTACTTTCCTCTGTGCTTTGCTCCAAAGATATGGTCAACTACTGGTGTGAACTCTATATTGCAGCAAGCGAAACCTCTTTCCAAATGGAAATAATTCATTGCATCAAGTGCCATTAAATTTAGAAATTTCAAACCAACATAGTTAAACAAACCAGCAGATGCAACATCTAATTTCCTAGAATTTATGGCAAGGTGAATGATGAGTGACCCCATGAGCATTTTATCTTTATTGGCATTCATATGGCTGGCTACCCAATAACCTAAATTCAGTTTATGTTTATTTTGCATGCACCACAGAATGAACAATTCTTGGTTAGAAAGCAAAGTCATTAGTGAGCTTAAACTTACAATTTCTATTCTTTTCAACCTAATATGTTGTCTACTGATTGAGCATTAAATTCTCATACTTTTACTATCTAATTACTTGTAAATTAGGCAGTAGAGCTATTAATTTCTATGGATTCTCCCCACTTTTTGCAGAATTACTTGAAAGTTCAACAATTGAAGGACAACAACAGCAGGAGAGGAAATCTAGCATTCGAAACTGTCTTTCGCGGAAAGAAGACAGACTGCAGTAGGATACTTGGAGCAGGCGCTAGGGTGTGAAACAAGCAGTTACGGTGGTGGCAAGATTTGAGGGATTGGCGATCATGATTGGAAAAATCCCTCTTGAACAATATTTGATTTTTCTCAAACAATTATCTTTATTTCTCTTTTATCCTTATCTTTTTATTTTGAAAGAGATAAGAGTTAGAGTAGGACTACAAGTCAACTTATGTTAAAAGATGTTGGAAGCCCTTGTTGAAGGGGGCTTCTCTTTTCTCTTTTCTCTAGACGCCATTTTTAAACTCTGCTATGTAATTTTCCAATTCTAGAATTTACGGATTTACTTTCTTTATGCAAACAATAAAATCACTTTCATCCATGTCTAAGTCAGGCTAAACAACCATTCCCGGTGAGGGCTAATCGAGCTATGTTTCTTATAATTTCATGAGATCTAATTGTTCTTTATAACTTTTATCTGGATTATTTATTTTCTGGATTAATCAAACGCTTTCATGTTGGGTTTAGAACTGATCACTCTTGATTCTAAGTTGAAAAGTTGCAGTCAACCTTGAAGGGGACGAGCGAAATCGGATAGGCTAAGTAGACAACTAGTACTCACGTTAGGCTAGAGAAAACAGATAATATAACTCAGACCCAACTGACAACCGAGGGCCTCGATTGGGAGGTAAACTTGAGTTAGGTGTTGTCTTCCCCTGTGCCCTTGATGAGGATTGCGCCTTGTCGAATCGAATCATACCATCAACCAAATTAGTAAATCCTTTAGCCAGCAAAGTGTTGTTTGGTTAGGATTGTCTAGTTGGGAGTACCCGCTAGGGAGTTTGATAAATGAGGGAAGTAGGAGTATATATGAGTTCTTATATTCTATAGCAACACTATGAAGATGAAGGTAAACATCACTGAATCAATGATCAAACTATAAGTAGCGTAGCTCATAAAGTGCTCTCACTGGGAATTATCGCATCTGAAGTCTTTATTCTAGGTATTTCGTCTTGGCCAAGCCTTTGACGAAGACACATTTATTTGTTTCATTTCAATTTCTTTTTTTAGTCAGTACCAAAATAACCAAAACCAACCAGTGACTTGTAAGTCAACCAAAAACTATACACCTAAAATAATATATGAGGACGATCCTCTCACTATTATCTGCAAGTTCCTTGCGGGTCGTATTGAGTTGTAATTTACTCTTATTTTTTACGCTCTCGATAGACGATCAAATTTTGACGCCGTTACCGGGGATTCTAACAGTGTTTGTAGTTTTTGTTTTTCTTGTTGATGACCAAGTCCTCATGTGCAGAATTAATCGCATGCAACCCTGAACTTACTAGGACCGAGACTCAAATCAGGAAGAAATTCAAAAGAAAGCTACAAGAAACAATCGAATCAGAAGCTTCTGGTTTGCAATTGATAGAGTGTTTTATGTGTGTAATTTCGCGTCGCTTTATAGGCCTTTCTAGATCTTGATGCTACTTATGGTGCTGTGTTTCTACACTTTTTACAGATCTTGGCTATTTAGGAGAAAATACAAAAAGAAGCATTTTCTATCACCTTCTGGAAGGAATCGAGCGGCTAGGCCTTGCAGCTGTATGTTCGCAGAAGGAAGCAAAGTCCTAGCGAGAAAAGGAAGCTATCGCAAAGAAGGAAACCCCAGATTTGCTCATTAATTCCTCCAAGAATCCCGATCTCAGTAGAAGACAGTTGAGGAATTTAATTCCAATCAGATTAGGAGTTTATTTTTTGTAATAGATATAAATACTTTTAATTTAGGTTTTCTCTTCGGTCTCTCCGTTCTCTAGACTTTGGCGCTGCCATACTCCCGCTACTTCTGCCTCCAGCATAACTTGTTTTACTTCCAATAAACCGGTGCTTTGCTCCGGTCGGTAATAGATAGGATTTCTTTCTTCTTCACCTCTACTTTCTAATTATGCAATTTATTTATTTATTTCTTGTTACTTTTAATTTGAGCAGCTAAACTCCTTGTTCTTGGTAAGAATCGTTGAAGGTTGCTAGGGAGACCGTGAGGTCAAATTGTACTTAGCATATTCCTGGTCGGTATCCATCTCGTTTAATAATATCTTGTCAAATTGTCTAGAATTAATTACAAGCTTGATCAACTAGTAATTAAACTAGGGAATTACAGTCATCTCTGTGGTTATAACTAACGCAAAGCTGCAGGGTAACATAGACAACCATTCTGGAAGTAATAGGGTTCTTGGCCTCATTCAGTTGGGTTAAGCAGATCGTTAGGGTAGAGCCTCGAGCGTACTGAGTGTCTCGCCCTAGACGCATCTTACCTCCTCTTCATGGGCAGCCGAGTATTGTCTCCATAAGCGTACCTTGGAGGACGACGGACTGTCAAGGTTACTCCATAAGCGTACCTTGGGGTAGCTTTTCTTACGAAGGTAAGCAGGGGACCTAAGCGTACCTGGTCCCTATAGCGCGTCTATTAGCTAGGGGTAGACGATACTTGCACCGATGACTAGCCAACCATAATTGCAACCAGATACAAATTCTTACTGGGAACCTTCTTTATACTGATTTCTTATTTACCTTAGTTTCTTTATTACTATTTTAGATAATTGACAACCAAACAAATATTCAAAACCCCCCTTTGTTACTTTCTCGTGTGGATTACTTTGCTTGAAAAATTGATTAGAGTGTTAACCCTTAATCCCTGTGTTCGATCCTGTTGCCACTATACATAATTTATTGTGCACTTGACTGTAGGTTTTTATTATTATTTTTGACGGCTTCGACAACCGATCAGTAATCAAATTCTAACTCTGTCAACGAGCTTGACCAAGCCAGTAGCCAAGAAGAAGAAGAAATCCCAAATATGGCAGCCGGACCACAAGAGCAGACCTTGAGGGAGTTAAACATAGGGTCTCAACATGAAACTTACTCATGCATTCAGCTTGCCCTTGTATAACATGATTGGACTATAAAGACCAATATAATCCGTAACCTCAAGAAGTTCCATGGGCATTCCAATGAAAATCCTTACACTCACTTAAGGAACCTTCATTTGGAATGCGATATCTTAAAACCAGCCAATGCCCCTATTGGAAGAGCCAAGCTGAAAGCATTCCCATGGTCCCTCGAGGACTTGGCCAAGAACTGGTTCTATAGTTTGCCCATAACACGATCACCACATGGGCCGAGATGTGTACAACCTTCCTCAACAAATACTGGAACGCTAGCAAGGTAGGAGCAACTAGGAAGAATTTGGTTGCTATCTAATAGAGGGACAATGAGAATTTTGTTGAATATCACTAAAGATTTAAGGATTTGCAGGAGATATGTCCCACACATGGAGTGACTCCCCAAGCCCTTGTTCAATACTTCTACGATGGTATGCGTCCGAGGGAGAGAGAAAGAGTGGATGCTGTAGCTGGAGGGTCCTTGCAAGACCTCACACCCACTAGAGCACAAGCCTTGTTGCAAACCATGGCAGATAATTATCACGATAATTTATCTTTAGAGAGAAATAACGTTCCTTCTGCTGTGAATTTTATTAATGTCAAACAAAATTTTTATAAAATTACTAATATGATACAAAACCTTTTTGTAGGTGCGCCAATACCGGTAGCAACCCCCGAACAGGTAGCAGTGGTGTGTGGATTATGCCAACAACTGGATCACCCGACACACAATTGCTACATGGTCCAGCAACCGGGTGATCCAGCTCAAGTGAACGCCGCTTATGGGTACAATCAGAACCAATTCCCTCATGAAAGAAACCAATACTTCTAGAGAAGCCACCCAAATATGAGATGGCGATAGGATCCACCCCAGCAGAGTCAGAGTCAGCCTAGTCAACCTCAGCAATCGCTGATTAACTTTCAGCATTTCCAGCCCCGGTCTCCACAGAACTAACCTCCCGTGCCGCAGTTACCTCCTATACCACAACCTCTCCAGATCACCGGCATGCCTATGGAAGAGACCTTGCAGAAGTTCATGTAAGAAACACAGTCGAGCCTAGCTGAGATGCAAAAAGCAGATAAGTGAGTTGGTTGTAAATTAGCAAAACACTCAAGGTAAGTTACCATCAACCACAGTGGATAATCCTTAATATAATGTTAACACCATGAGTTTGAGGAGTGAAAGCTTAGCTGAGAGAGTTGGTGTAAAGACTGATATAGAAGTACAAATGTAGACAGTGGAACCAGAGGCAGAAGTTGGCTTAGAAGAAACTATCTTAGCCAAGTCGGCAACCAAATGGTTCTATTTTTGTTGTTGTAGACCGTTTTTCTAAAATGACCTATTTCATTCCATGCGTGAAAACTCATGATGCCATACACATTGCTCACTTATTCTTTCAACATGTGGTACGCTTGCATGCCTAGGACCATTATTAGTGATCGCGACACTAAGTTCTTGAGTCATTTTTGGCGCACATTGTGGTCTCACCTAGGCACTAAACTCCTATTTTCCACTACATGTCACCCATAAATGGATGGACAAATGGAGGTAGTCTGATATGATCTGGCCTAGTGTAAGTAAGCCGAATGATATATGGAGCTTGAGGAGGATCTAGCCAAAAGGAGTTAACAACAAGACTTGAAGGAAAGACAAGGAAATTGCAAACAAGACTCGGATTTTGGCAGTGGACAAGGACTAGAAAGGGAAGAAACAATGTTACCCGGAATGATGATTATTGCTAGATGGAGGGATAGGAATTAATGAACAAATGCACCACTTGTAGAAGCTCAAACCATGATCAGCAAGCAACGCAAACATATATTCAAGTCACCCAAAATGTTGTCGAATTGATTACAAAGATTTCCCGGAGGAAGATCGGGAGGAGTGTTCTCTACTCAAGCGATCTTTCTCCAAGAAGGATTGAAGAGTTAGGGACCTAGGTGATAGATTAAGGAGTGTTCTCAACTTACAAAATATCACACAAAGTCTAACTACTAGAAAAATGAAAAGAAATAACTATTTATACAAAAAGTCACTGTAGCTACAGTAACGTACTGTAGCTGGCGGCATGCCGCTACAGGAGGCTTGGCCCTAGCGGCATGCCGCTTGCTTCGCTTGGAGCAAACCAAAAATAATCCATTTAATTCATTTCTCGCGTCCACACTGCGCGCCAAAATGTCGACGCCCATAACTTCCGATCCAACAGTCCGATTGGGCTGAAACTTGTCCCAAACGAAAGCTAAGATGTTGAAGTTTCCATCAAGCATCTGTTAGCTCAAATCGGACTCCATTTGCTTGCCCATATTCTTGTTGCGAACACGCGCTGCAATTCTGACTTGTATGGGTCTGATGAAGGGTCACGTGCACAGCCTCTTCCTGGACTTGGATACATTCTTTCTCCCTCATTTTGCCTTCAAACCACAGGGACAAACCCCTTGCCTTGCTTCGTGTGATCGGAACTTGAGGGAACAAGTCTTGAGTGTCAAAGTTGGTCTTGGAGGGGTCCGTGATCATATCAACGTAGTCAATAGGACTTTAGGGTCTCTCTTAAGAGTGATGATTGACACACATGACACCAAATGAGAAGATAGTCTTGCTTTCACTGAATTTGCATATAATCATGCACATCACTCTACTATTGGTTTCTCCCCATTTGAGGTGGTATATGGGTTTCAACCCCTAACCCCTCTTGATCTCTTACCTTTTCCTTTTAGTATACTTAAGTGTGTAGATGGAAAAACTAAAGCGGAAGAGGTCAAGAAGTTGCACGAGCAAGTGCGGGCAAATATTGAATCCATGAATGAAAGAGTGGCCAGCAAGCGAAACAAAGGCCCACATCCTTTGTGATACGATCCTAGCCCCGAGGCTAGCCCTAGCGCACGCACAACGCGCACACGCCTTGCGGCCAAGGCTAATCAACCCAAAGCGTCGAGCCCAAGGCATTGCAAAGCATCCAGTGAGGTTACTTCAACCTCTAGACATGGAGACAAGGCAGGAGATGCTGCTTCATCAAGCCTTCACGCAAAGGATGACATGGAAGGTGGCTTGGAGGCACCTAACGCAAGGTTTGACTTCCATCCGAGCCAACCCATGGAAGAATGACTCTAATCGAGGATATAAAGTAAATAAAAGATCCATTGATGTCTTAGGAATTCTGTGTCCACGTTTCAGAGCATTTGGACGAGTAGATCTCAAGAAGGTTCGAGATAACAATCTCGCACGCAAGAGTTCTAGGTGCAGACACAACAGGCGACTTCTTCTGAACCTAGACAGAGCTACAGAAGTCAGAATCGAGCGATCTAACATGTTTCTGAAACCTCAGTATGTTTTATACATTGTGTCAAAATTTCAGATAAAAATCATAAGCCGTTTGTTTGTTATAGATCGAGACATTTTCGCTGACAGCAATCCTACGCGGACAAGGACTTCAAAACGCGTCTGTCAACGCCAATGACAATTCTTCGGACCAGTGAGGCCTGGACCAGGAAGAGAGGACCCTTTCCACTATTTGAAGATGTTAGATTTCTAATGGGACAAGTTTCATCCTAAATGGACGAGTTGATCGAGAGCTAGCATGGGTCGACATTTTACTACGCAGTGTGAACGCGAGCAGCCCGCGACTTGGAGAATTCGGCCCAAACCTTGGCCTGATGACACGAATGGTTCTAGGATGTTCTATAATGTATTTATTGTATTTATTAATCAGTTGTTTAAGTTATTAGAGTTATTTCTTAGATAGAACTCCTACTTCTATTAGAATTAGAACTTATAGTTATAGTTAAACTTGTACTTAGGCTTTGCCTATATATAAAGCCTTTTGTGCTCATTGTAAGAGACCCCGATTTTTGATAATTAAAAACCAGAGAGTTTTCTCCCAAATTTTTCTAGTGAAGAACCTTGTCTTTAATTGAGTTGGAACATTCGATTAAACAAGTAAAATCCGAAAGTTCAAAACCCCATTGATCGTTCGCCTTAGTTTGCTAATCACAGGTTGATTAGAGGGTTAAGGATTCGATTCAAGAACCTCTATTGATAGGATCTAGTTTTCCTAATACAAGTTATTAGGAGGGTTAGGTGTCAAGAGAGTTATTATTTCCGCATTGAAATCCAGACTTGAACAAGATCGTCAGAAAGCGCATCCTAGCCACCTAGGATCGTATCAGTTGGTAGCGGAGCAAAGGTGTTCAATGTTTGGTAACTATCCTATCTATATTTAATTTTTTTATTTAGTTTTCAATTGTTGAGATTGATCTTCTTCTATCCGATCTATATCAATCTCCTTGAGTCCCATTGTGTTAGTGTGTCGAGTCGATCTAGAAACCTTATATCTAGTTTGCGTCTTGTGTCTTTATTTTTGTGTCGATTTAAAAACAAAAATAGTCCCCAAAGTGTCTTTAATTTCAGTGCTGTTTTGAGTCATAAAAAGTCATAAAAATCCAAAGTGTCAATTAGTTAATTGTTATTTTGTTTTATTCAAAAAGAGTCAAAAAAAAAAAAATTTCAAAAACAGAAACGATTTCAAATAACAAAAAGAGAAGAAGTCGAAAAAAAAAAAAACAAAATACAAGATGTGTTAGCTTTCCATAGCAAAAAGAATCACTCGATTTGGAGTTCGTAGTTGAAAGTTATCAAGTTTGCAAGACACAAACCCTAATTTCACAAAACCGAGAATCACACACTTACACAATCTTTTGTGAATTTATTTGAGTCTTCCTATATTATTTTGAGCTTTTATTTGATTCTGAATTATAAGCCTTTCCATTCCAGCCTAGTAAGTATTTGGTTGATTGATCTTTGCGACTATATTACTTATTAAGCATCTAAAATTCTTTCTAACCGAGTTGTCTTTGAAATTTTCCTTGTAAGCGTTTTCTTCAAAACTCTTGAGTCTACCCTAATCGGTTCTCACAGGAACAAACACAAGAGATTTGAGAGATAATTGGTGAGCTTAATAGAGAGATTAAATACGAGAGTAAACACGTGAGGGAGTGCTAGCTTAGGACAACTTTACGCTTTGTTTGCTAGTGTTGTAACTTTCAGGAATCATGTCGAATCACTCACCGGTGACAGAACCAATTTTTACACAAAGAGGAGGAGTAAGAAGTGATGAGAATTCTCAACAAATTTAATGATCAACTTGAAATCTTGATTGAATTGAGCAGTGCTAACTCAATCGAGGTCCATATGTTAAAGGAGCGTATGTTCCAAAGCGCTAACATTAGACGTGTCTCAAGTTCTTCCGCATTTGGTATGCCACGACTAGATAATAAAAATAAGAGTTTACTTGATGATCTAGTTGAGAGAGATAAAGGCAGAGGAGAGGAAGTACCATGACGTGCATGTGAATCGAAGGTTACCGAGGCAAACCCTAGATGCGCGCCACCAAACAAGACCCTAATGCGCGATATGGTGCATGATAGTCAAGCGACTTGTACACAAGAATCCAGAGAGCATGATAATGCTAGGACGCTAGTCACTAAGCTTCAATTGAGTGTGCAAGGAGAGGCAGAAGTGAGTGACCAAAAAGAAGGATTATTTTACACTCGCTGTCGAGTCGAAGGGGGAAAGTGTTCATTGGTCATTGATACTAAGAGTTCGGCGAATTGTGCAAGCAACTTGTTTGTACATAAGTTGGGTCTTCCAACTATGAACCACCCAAAACCTTACTTGCGGCAATGCATGATCAACGGTGAGGAGTTTGAGGTAACAAGGCAAGTTTTGGTTTCTTTCTCTATTAGGAATTATAAGGATGAGATCCTTTGTGATGTGGTGCCTATGCGATCAAGTCACATACTACTTGGACAGCCATGGCAGTATGATAGGCAAGCCAATCACGAAGGAAGGAGCAATCGGTACAAACTAGTGAAGAATGGTCGAGGGTTTACACTTGCGCCATTAAATCCTACTAAAATCCTTGAAGATCAACAATACCTAGAGAAGTCTCATGCTAAATGGGAAGTCGCTAGTGATATTGAAAAGAAAGAGAGTGAGAAAAATAGTCCCCATGAAAAGAGTGAGCATGGGAAAAGAGATGAGAGTTTAAAACACTTGCATGAAAATAGAGAGCATGCAGAGAGTGGCATTTTCGAAAAAGGAGAGATGAGTGTTTATGCCAAGAGAGAACAAGAGAGGGAAGCATTATGTGAGCGAAAAACCTATTTTGACGCAAGCCACCAAAAATTAGATTTTTGGCCATTGCGCTTAGATTTTCCTAACCCTAACTCGTTTGTTTTCTCTTCCATTGTTGTTTATTCTAATGTGTAGAACAAGAGAAGGTTTTTGGTAGAAAAGAATCCTCTTACCTTACCACCAAGAAGAGGGAAAGAGCCTTATGCATCCGTGGTTTCTATTTTGGCAAACCCTAACCGAAAGGGTATGGTATGGTTCTCTTCCCTTAGGTTTGATTTGAGTGACTATATAAACATCATTAACTTTTATACTTCTGGTTACAAAATTAATTTAATTGATGATGATTATCTGCAAGAACTAAAGGTCAAGTCATATGCTTTTGAAAATTACTCGCGAAAGCGCAAAAAGTGTGGCATATTGGCTAGATCGAGAGACATGGATTGTGTTGTCCCTAACACAATTTTAATTGGATTTTTCACATGCATTTACATTACCTAATTATTCTTCCATGTGTGAATTTAATGTTAAATTTGTGGGTAAGTCAACTGGACTTGAGGGAATCCTGTTCAAGCGCAATCACTTATTTAGGTCACATGACCTTTTGCGGAATTTTGATGAGCATAATGCGTTTGATACTTGTTTGGTGAGTTGCAGTGGTATAATTAAAATTACTAACTTGGTTTTTAGGAGTGTTATGTCTTCATATGATGTTCCTTTAAGTTTTGATAGTAGTTTTGGTGGAAAATCCTTTTTCGCGAAGTTGCTTGGGTTTTCACACGAATCTAATCCTTGTGCTAATAATTCTGGATTTTATAGAACTTATAATGATTATTTTGTTAAACTTCAGTTCTATATGCATAAAGGATATCATAGCAAGCATGAGCGCCTATGTTGGTTGTATTACCTATTGCACAATTTGGTTGCGCATTGGTCACATTATGGTTTGATGCATCATCGGTGTACAACTATTACTAATATAATTCTTAAGGATGTTATGCTTTCATATTTTGTTCCTTGGAGTGTTGTTAGTAATCATAGGAAGGAGTCACTTAGCGACTCAAGGGAGGAATTGTGGAGGAGGCCGATTACGCCAATGCAAATTGAGACATCTTGTCAACCACAATTCGGAGTTTTAAGCAAAGTGGAGCAATGGACGTTTGAGTCCTCATGCCATGTTTCGGTTTGTAAGTATAAGTCTACTTGGATGGAATTTCTTCCATTTATTTTATTTACTTACTACTTTTCGATACATGATATTATTTTTGGATTATTTCTTAAACTCATATATGGTTTCATTCATATAACATTATTCAATTTAATATTGCTGCCTTTGAGTGTGTTGTTTAGTATAAGTGGTAGTAAAGGGATCGAAGTAATGCGGATAGCCCATGGACAAGCCAAACGCTATGGTATGCATTTGCATGTCAAGATGGCGATTTTGAGATATCAAGGAAGGATGAGCAAATTCTTCAAGTTAGGAGCTTGGATTTGGCAGTGCTTACACCAAGGATGGGTTCCAATCCAAGTTCAAGTGAAGAAGACCGCTTAGGGCGATGGTCTTACCCGATGCATTGACATATTCAAAGACATAGCCGCCAAGTTGAATTTGCGAGGTTGGTATGGTTCACTTTGTGCTTACTTTGATATTACTAACTTAAGGTATTGTGGTGCAGGTCTAGATGTAGATTCGAGGGTGAATCTTTTCGAAGGGGAAGGGAATGATACAATCCTAGCCCCGAGGCTAGCCCTAGCACATGCACAACGCGCACACGCCTTGCGACCAAGGCCAATCAACCCAAAGCGTCGAGCCCAAGACATTTCAAACCATCTAGTGAGGTTACTTCAACCTTTAGACATGGAGACAAGGCAGGAGACGCTGCTTGATCAAGCCTTCACGCAAAGGATGACATGGAAGGTGGCTTGGAGGCACCTAATGCAAGGTTTGACTTCCATCCGAGCCAACCCATGGAAGAATGACTCCAATCGAGGATCTAAAGTAAATAAAAGATACATTGATTTCTTAGGAATTATGTGTCCAAGTTTTAGAGCATTTGGACGAGTAGATCTCAAGAAGGTTCGAGATAACAATCTCGCACGCAAGAGTTCTAGGTGCAGACACAATAGGCGACTTCGTCCGAACCTAGACGGAGCTACAGAAGTCACAATCGAGCGATAAAACATGTTTATGAAACCTCAGGATGTTTTATACATTGTTTCAAAATTTCAGGTCAAACTCACAAGCCTTTTGTTTGTTATAGATCGAGACATTTTCGCTGACAGCAATCCTACGCGGACAAGGACTTCAAAACAAGTCCGTCAACGCCAATGAAAATTCTTCGGACCAGTGAGGCCTGGACCAGGAAGAGAGGACCCTGTCCACTATTTTAAGATGTTAGCTTTCGAATGGGACAAGTTTCAGCCCAAACGGACGAGTGGATCTAGAGCTAGCATGGGTCGACATTTTACTCCGCAGTGTGAACGCTAGCAGCCCGCGACTTGGAGAATTCGGGCCAAACCTTGGCCTGATGACACGAATGGTTCAAGGATGTTCTATAATGTATTTATTGTATTTATTAATCAGTTTTTTATGTTATTAGAGTTATTTGTTAGATAGAACTCCTACTTCTATTAGAATTAGAACTTATAGTTATAGTTAAACTTGTACTTAGGCTTTGCCTATATATAGAGCCTTTTGTGCTCATTGTAAGAGACCCCAATTTTTGATAATTAAAAACCAGAGAGTTTTCTCCCAAATTGTTCTAGTGAAGAACCTTGTCTTTAATTGAGTTGGAACATTCGATTAAACAAGTAAAATTTGAAAATTGATCGTTCGCCTTAGTTTGCTAATCATAGGTTGATTAGAGGGTTAAGGATTCGATTAAAGAATCTCTATTGATAGGATCTAGTTTGCCTAATACAAGTTATTAGGAGGGTTAGGTGTCAAGAGAGTTATTATTTCCGCATTGAAATCCAGACTTGAACAAGATCGTCAGAAAGCGCATCCTAGCCACCTAGGATCGTATCACTATGCATCCGGGCAATGGGTTTGGTTGCATTGGCGAAAAGAGAGGTTCCCTTAGCAACGACAAGGAAAACTAAGCCCCTGTGGCGATGGACCCTTCTAAATTCTACAACGGATTAATGATAACGCTTACATTCTTGATTTGCCTCTTGATTATGGATCCATAAGCAATTCGTTTCAAATTAATGACTTGACTCTTTGTTATGTCGGAAACAAGGAGATTGAAGGAATGGATTCGAGGATGAATCCTTTCAAAGGAGGAGGTGATCATGCGATCAAACCTTGAAGAACAAGATGTGGCGCCAAGAGGACCAATCACAAGGAGTAGGGCGAAGAAGATCATACTATGGATTGAAGCTACGATGAACAAGGATATGCTTCTAGACGAAGTTTGGGTGTTAATGATGGTTTCACATCATATCGGAGGCAAAAGAGCCGCCACGGAACGACCAAAAGCCAACAACGCACATTTTGGCGAAAACCTTCTATTTTGGGCGTGATCACGTTATCTTCTAGGCGTGATCACGCTATCATGTGATCAGATTGGTAAAAACCTTCTGTTTTGGGCATGATCACGTTATCTGCTAGGCGTGATCACGCTATCCCCTCGTTAGAAATCCGAAATTATGTTGTAGACCTCATTTTGAAGCTCCTATAAATAGCTTCCTACTTCATTTTCTATAATTAGTTTTTGTCAAGTGTTTATTGCTAGAGTTGAGAGCACTCCTCCCTCAAAACACCAAGAACTCAATTTGTGAGGATCAAGCTTTGGAGATTTCTTGATCCATTACAAGTAAAACTCCTTTTAATCTCTACCCTTTTAATTTCCTTTTGTATTGGATTGAATGAATACTTGGGAATATTTAATTGCTTGAATATCTTGGATTCCCACTTGGAGGATGATTAATATAAGTTGAATTTATTGTTCTCTTATTGATTGATTGTTTCTAATTGAATTTTAACCACAAATAATTCCTAAAATAACCTAGAAATTCACCAAATTCCGCTGAAATTTTCTCATCTTTTCCAACTCCAATTCTCCACTTTCCTTGTGTTTTCTTGTTCTATTTTGATTGGGTTTTGTTGGTAAACTCAAGCTAGATCCGTTGACACGATACGACTCGATAAAAAGAGCTCGGAACGCATCACGGAAGTCGGTTGAATTTCCTCTTCATCACTATTCATTACCGTTTCCTCCTCCCGATACTTTTATCTCGGTGGTTTCTTTCTTTTGGTATCTCTTCTTCTTCACTGTCAATCTCATACTTCCCTTCTCGAATGATAAGGACGCGGCAGTTTGGACACTCGGATGAAATATGCCATCTTTCCTAGCATTTGAAGCATTCAATATTGGCAGAGTGTTTTCAGGATGGTGGGTTAGGAGTTACCAGGTTTGATGTTACTGGTACAGTATTGGTCTTGGTTAAAGGCGTGTAAGGTTTTGCGGTAGAAGATAGATTTATCTTGGTGTATGGTGGGATCTTTTGGTGGTCTTTTTGGTAAGGTTTCCAGGGCTGTTTAGTAGAAGTGGAGTAGGTGTTGGATTGGGTTTGTGTTTCAGCTAGGGAAGTTCTTCCGTTTGATGGCTTCATGGATTTCTACCTTCAAGGCATAGTGTAACATAGGCTATAAACTTTTAAAATCTCGTAACTCAAACCTGTACTTGATCTTCTCATTCACACCATTCAAGAATCTAGCCATAGTTACCTGATAAGATTCGATCGTCGATCTTGTAAGATTCAGAGTCGTGGTTGATCGGAACAGTGGTGGTCAGCGTCGAATGTACCTGCAAAGCGTCGGAGGGGGGGCTCCGGCGTAGACACTCCGATGCTTAAGTCAGTCCGAGTTTCAAAAATAACAGAGGTTCGTCTTAGTGATCTCGATCCTCCCTTCAGATTGGAAAAGAAGGGGTATTTATAGACCTGGTCGGTGATACCTGGCGATAACAATCCAGGCGATGCCAAAGGGTGACGTCACAGGCGATACCGACAGATGACGTCATGAGCGATATCGTACGGGCTGCCGGGAGCGATAAGCTCGTGGGTCCCTAGGATGGGATGATGCCGTGCGTGTAGAGTCGCGTGAGCCCCCCCCCCCCCCGCTGATGTCGACCATCGTAGAGATTCGTCTCTGATTCTCTGGCGATATGCAGATATCTTACAGGTCGTATAGGAAATCGTCCCGGCGGGAGCGGTAAGTGCGGCAGTACCGTTAGGGCTGTCTTGATTGTTATCATAAGCCCAACTGAAAACGAGCCCGAGTGTTTACCAAGGGCTGTCCATGTCTGAAAGCTTAGATGAAAACTTGTCCCTTCGCGGGGCGGTATGTCTACAGGATCTCTAAGGTTTTTTGTCTGCTCGATGTTAACCGCGTTAAGCGATGAGCTGGAACTTAGTTCTGAAGCTTTCTAGCTTATCAAGCGGATTCCGTCCTTCATCCTTATCCCGGGACCTGTTCTTCTGAGGCGTTATGAGGTACACGAGGGACGCCGCTATTACGCTTGTGATTATGACGGCACTGTTCTCGCCCAACGATGTTAGTCCATTTGGCTTCCTGACAGGGCATTATGAAGTCTCAACTCCATTTATGCCGTAAAAGGGGCGGCTGATGGGTCACTTGTGATACCGCCAAAGATTACGACCAGGTCATGTCGCTGATTTGCCTTCATTCTGAGTCCATCATCCTTTCAAGTGTACTGAAAACACATAGAGGAGATAGGCGTTCATAGAGAAGTTAGTAAACTTATATACTTACAGAGGGTTTGAGGTCACGCGGGGCCCGTTTTCCTCTCTCGCTTTAAGGAAACAACGATATCATCGCGACTTTACGCCATCAGCTGCCTACAATTAGCGCGGCTTTGTACCACCAGATGCCTGCGATGTCGACGAGGTTTTACGCATCTAGGGCCACCTACAACACCAACGCGGCCTTACACTGTGGATACCGGTAACCATATGGCTTTTACGTAATAACTACCCGTGATATCGCGCCTTTTAGCATTTTTCCATAGACATCTTGTATCCTTTCGCACATTCGTGTCGCGGATGGCATATGAGCATCAACCTTGGACTTTGCTTTAGGATTATCAGTCTTTAGGGGTGACGAGACGGCTCACCTTTTGAGGACCTCTTTGTTCTTCCCAAGGCCTCTCTTTGGGCCTATAAATTGGGGATCTTTCTCCACCCACGGTCCCCTCATCTCTGGAAATTCATATCATGGATCATTTGACTAAGAATTTCCTCCTTTCCAAAGGCCATTCTCTCAAGAACCTCAATGATGGGGATGTCGGGTTTCTGGAGAATATGTTGGTCAAGACTTCTGAGGACATCCTGGAGCTGCAAGGAATGTTGACCCCTCTTCATTCCAGGCTGGGGGCCACATCTCTGGAGGATTTCAGCCCTCTGGAAAGCGTGTCAAAGCTGGCTGCCTCCATCGCTCGGATTCAAGTGGTGATTGCCATGCTGCAGCAGCGCAAGGATATGCTGGGGTGCTGCCTGAAGGGAATGAGAGCCACCTCCCATGATCTGATTCTAGTCATGGATTCTCTGCGGGATCTTCCCGAAGTGCCTGAGGATGCTGGCTCTGATGCCTGATAGCGATGGCTCCCTCTAGGCCTTTTTTCTTTTACCCCTGGCATGTAAATGTACTTTCCGGCCCCTAGGCCATAATAAATAAACTGTTTTTAGTACGCCGTTTTGCAACTGTTCTTCTTCTTTAATAGCGCCCTTTGTCTTTTTTGGAGATATTCTTAGCCCAACTGAAAACGGTTCAGCCACTGGGCAGTTTTCTGATTGGTTGTTCAACATTAAATCTACGCCGCGGTTGTCCTGGCAACTGATTGGGCGATTTTGCGGTTTTCCTCGATCAGAGGAAAATCTCAACAGGCGTGACTGTAAATCCATATCTGCACTTCAGGCTGTACACGTGTCTTCTTTCAAGAGTCGGGCTAGAAGATCAAAGATCCTTTCTTCCCAAATTTCTGGCTATTTAAGGGATCTTCTCCCCTTCGTTATTCTTCGTCTCCTTGTTGTTTTTTCCTTTGTTAATATCCTCTGATCTCATGGATGATTCTCATTTTTTAGATACGTTCGCCCGAGATTCTCCACCAACTCCCCCGACTTCTCCCGATTCGGATAATCCTCCTCCGTCGCCTCCCTAGAGGCCAGCTACTCGCCGACGATGCCGTAAGAGGCGGAGGAAAGATGCGGCGAAGGCATCTAAGTCATTCTTTGATTCTCTTGCTTCTTTCTCTTCGAAGGGGAGAAAAATATCTTTTCCTCCAGATGAATCACCACCAAGGGCTCCTTCCGCCTGTTCAGCTGTTAAAGCGGTATCGCCATCTATTGAGGAGGATTCGGGTCGATCCTCCATCCGCGTGGGAAAGAAGGTTGAGGAACCTTTCCCTTTCGCCGACGAAGATCCATCACTTTTGGGCGAGGACGATGATGACGTGGTTTACTGCTATGGCATATCCTGGTCCGATGGCGAATAGTCGGGCATACCATGCCTCTTTGTAGATGTCGTATGGCTTTCTTAAATAATAAAATTTCTTTTCACTCTTCTGCCGCTTTTCTTTCTTTACGTTTCCAGGATTATCGCGGGAGTAGGCTTTTCGCTTGACGCAACCGCCTTTCGGTTTTCAAACAGCCACTGCCTTCTTTCAAAAGACATTGATGACTGTCCACGCGTCCTTTCCCTTCTGCACGTGTTTTGTTTTCACAGGTTGCTCCTTTTCTAGGTTTAACCTTTATAAGGAGTTTACTCTTTCTCTTTTAGTATTTTCTGCGAATATTTCGAAATTCTTCGTATTTCCTCCCTTGTGTGCTTTTTTCTTCCCGAGGGATTTTTCTGCAATTGCTTCGCCGGTGCTGACGGCCGATTCACCGGTTCTTTGTTCCAGGTATTTTGTTTCTCTATTGCCATAGCTTTACTTTCCCTTCCATTATGTCTCGCGCTATGCCTTCTGCAATTATCGAAAATCCTATAGATCCCGAAGTCAGGAGAGCTCGTAGTGTTTTTGATTGTAATGAGGTTTTGAGAGCTGAGTTGGAGGAGAACGGAATCACTTTCCCCACGGGATATCGCCCCTTTGTCCCCTTGAAGGATATTCGGCTTACTGATGCCATGTGGGGAACGTTCCGGTTGGTTTATTTCAAGATGTTTACCTACGGGTTTCGTCTTCCGCTTCATACTTCTCTGTTGAAGCTACTAGACCACTACGATCTCAATCCTGTCCAAATAACTCCGCCTTCCTGGTGTGGACTTTACGCCTTTCTTCGCTCGTGTGAGATGAAGCATATTTTTGCTCCATCGCTCGATCTGTTCCGCACATTTTTCGCCTTGAGGTGCCATAACTGCTTAGTGGATATTACCCCAAGATGGAATGATGCTCTTGTTCGGTTCTTCTGGCGGAATTTCTAAGGTTTCGAAGAGAACGTAGATAACTGGAAAAATGGCTTCTTCACCCTCCGCTTGCCCTCTCAGTTTTGGCGCGGTGGTTTCAACCGAAAGATTACTAGTGCCGTTTGGCGAGAACTAGATGTGTTGTCTAGTATGGACGTATCCCACGTTAATGCATTATTAGAAATAGAAGGGCCTTTCCGCATTCGGGAATTTGCTCGGTTCAGGCCTTTGTCAGAGTGTGCCGTAGGTGAGTTTTTTCTTTTATCGCCTTATCGCTTCGACTTTCCTGTCATACTAAAATATTTTATCGGCAGGTAACGCTGAGGGTCGATCTTTCGAGGAAAAGGACGTTCCTCTAAACGTGGTGCCGCTTCAAACGTTACCTCTTTCTCCTCCACCCGAAGGCTCTAGTCGTCCGCCTATTCCGCAGCGAGGAAGGAGAAACAAAACCGTCGCGACACGCAACGTATCTGCCCGACCTTCTCGTTTCCTCGAGAATTGGCTACCAGCTCATGGTAAGGGTGTGGCCCCAAGTAATCTCATAATTGAAGAGGTTGACAGTGACAGCGGAAGCATGGATACTGGTTCCGAGCTGCGTCATGCTACCCTTTCCCAACGGATGAAACTTAGGTCCAGAAATAGTGCTCCTTTGGCGGAGTCAACCGAGGACGATAGCGAAGAGATGGCTGCCGAAACGGAGCATCTCGTAAAGAGAGTTCGCAAAGAGAAATCTGACCCACCAGTTTCTTCCGGGGAGAAAATCAATGGGGCTCCTTCCGAGGAGGTTAACGCCTCGCACGCTACGGGTTCTTCGCCAGTGGCGGAAGTTACCAAGGTGCCCTCTGCCATTCCTCCCAAGGTTAACGAGGCTCCGGCAGCGGTGGGCTCTTCCTTGGTGCCTGATGGTCCTAGCTCCCCTATCCGCTCCTTTATTCTGGATGTGAGTTTACCAACCCCGAATCCCATCGCTCCATCCCCGCGGAAGCCTCAAACCTTGTTTCTTTCTTCGATTTCGGGCATTGGTGATTCTGCAAAAAATTGCTCTCCTCCTTATATCGCTAACCTTTCCCCTCAAGGTCTTCAGGGTCCCATTGCTTATCAGCTGGACTTGTCTTCCCTTGGCACCGACGGTCTTCGTGCTTTAGGGATATCGGACCCCGTCATCGCGAGAGGAACCAGTGGGTCCGATAGTGGGGCAAATGTTTACTTCTTCGAAGGACAAAGAAGAGTTCTTGCGGCGTCCTCCCGACGTACGCCATTCGCGTCTTCTGACTGACATGCTGGCCTGCTTCCGCGAATTAAACTATTTTTTTGAGGATCATCGTGACAAGGTTCGACCTTCTCTTGATTTAAAGGGGGAATTAGATGCTGCTTTAGGGAAAGTAATGAAGCTGTCGCAGCTTCAAGAGCAGACCCAGATAGAGTTGGATGACTGTCACGCTGAGCTTGCTCGAGAAAGATCAAAAGGGAAGGCTAAGATAGACCGTGATGCGGATTTGGCCAAAGTGCCTTCGAAGATAGCCTGGTGGAAGAACAAGACCATAGATATCTGTATCGCTGAATTTATGAGTCTCTATCGCCAGGGAACTGTCGACTCGTCAGTGCTGACCGATTACGCTTCCAAGAGACTGAAGGATCTGGGCGAAGGTGAGAGAGATCTTCCTTTTTCTGGAGAGAAATGGAGGAATGGTGACCGCAACGCTCGCGAAGGCCCATGATTAATCGGGGTTGCTCCCTTTAGAAGATTTTCCGCTTGTTTGCTTCTTTGTCTTGTAATAACGCCTTACTGTGCGACGATATTTGTATTTGATTGCTATTTGATTTTATTTCGCCTTTCCGCTCTGCCCCAACGCTATTCTTTTAATCAACGCCATCTTGCGTTATCTTCTTTCATGCGATATCGTTCTTGTTTTTCCCCAGAGATAGTACCTTCTTTTCAGAACATTTAATGCTGGCTATCCTTTCCTTAGAAAAGTCGTGATTGTGCAGGCACACGTGTCTATTTCTTCCAGCGCCACGGGCTAGCGTGCTTGAGAACTTTGCCTAAATCGAGGCGTTGTAGCGCTTTTCTAGGATTGCACTCATTACTTGAGTCTGTTCCTTATGCCGCTTCTACGCAACGACTGCGGCATTCGTCGTTTCGTTTGACCATTAGGGTTATAAAACCCAATATTTATTCTTTTCACTTTTCTTTTATTACCCCGCTTTCTCATATCTTCTTTTAGCCGTCTCATTTCCTCCCTACCATTCAGGGCTCTTTGAAGTGCTTTTCTTTGAAGGTATTTCTTTTCTCTTCCATCATCTTCTTCATCTTTTAATTCCTTAATTCTGCCATGGCTAAGACTCGCCGTACTGAGTCAAAATCTGCCGATGAGAAAAGGATGGATATTACGTCTAGTGTTATCACATCTGAGGCCGCTCTCCGTGAGCATTTGGCCGCCCATAATGCTGATATTCCTGATGATTATAAAACCACTGTTGCCCCTGAGTCGCTACGTCTAAACAGCGTTTTGACGGGCAATCGTAGGGTCATGTATGCACAAATATTCCGTTATGGCTTTCGGCTTCCCATTGACTCTTTTGTCAAAGAGTTGCTTGTTGCCGGCGATCTGACTCCGGCTCAACTATCCCCAAATGCCTATTGTTGTGTTTATGCTTTCCTGGAACTTTACAAATACAAGGGGATTACTTCCCCTTCCCTTCTCTTGCTTAAATCTCTTTTTAAGCTGATGAAATGCCGGGGGGTTATAACGATATCGCTGGAAAAAGGAGTTTTTTGTGATAGATCTTCCTGGAGATCTTGGTTCCTGGTGGCGATCGGGTTTTAATCAGAACATAGATGACAACGTCTGGAGCCGACCAGGGACCCTTCCAAAATGTGAGCAAGACTGGTTAAACACGTTGCTCAAACTGGAAATCAGCGTTCACATCCGCCAAGTGGCCTGTAGAATGGACATTCAATCTTGCGTTAAACGTGAGTGTCGCGTTACTCCTTTCTTTGCTATCGCTGATACTAATGCTGACGCTATTTTGTGCCTTCGCAGCGACGGATCCCAAATATAAACCTGAGAGCGTAAGGAGACGCTTGAGAAGGGCTCAAGAGCGAGAAGAAAAGGAGAGAGCTACTTCCACGGAAGCGACTGACAATCCTGCCGATCTTCCGGCTACTTCCGCTACTCTTATTCAAGTTTCCTCTTCTTCGATCAGTGTGAGGAGTTCTGACATTCTTTCAGGCGTTCCCCTTGTGACCATCGCTGCTCCTCCTGCCCAGCCTTCTTCTTCTAAGGCTCCTAAGGCCACTGCCAAAGGAAAAAAGAAGAGAAAAACGAGAAGTGTCGCTGCTCTTACACCTTCTCCAGAAGCGGCAGGCTCTTCAGAAGCACCTCTTCCCCTCATTGATACAGTAAGGGTGCCTTTTAATCATGATATGCTATATTTCGATATCTGTCATTTTTCAATTTCTCTCATCTGTGTTTCATGCTGCGTTCTTGGTAGGACACTACCGTTGTTGCTACCTCCGCTCCTCCCTCAGGCGATATGAATATAAGACACGTGTTGACTGGCTCCAAGAAGAGACAGCGGCCGGAAGATGAGGGCAGAAATCCATCTTCCTCTGCCACCGGGATGGGGAGTAGGCCTGCGGACGGGTCTGACTCTACGGTCGTTCCCCAGGGGGGGAATCAGTCAGAATTTTTGGAGAATTTAGGCACAGGCGATACCTTCGGGGTTTCGCCCAATTCTTTCGGTGGTCCTGCTCACGCATATTCCTCTAATCTGGGGTATCAAGAGGTCTTGCAGGATCTTTCAGGTTATCAGCCCCATGGTACTTATCTTGCTCCAGGGGGTTCGTCCACCCAGGTTCATCCTCCTTCTCCTTTGGCATTTGCTCCTTCAAGCATTCCTCTGCGGGATCGTTATGGCGGAGGAGGTACCACTTTCAACTTTGTGGCGGACCTTGGTCCGATAGACGGGGCTAACCCTGTAACTCACCAGGTTGGACTGTATGATTTCCGTAACACCGGCATGGCGGCATTAGGAGGTGATGGCTCGGATGAAGTTTCGGCTTTATTGGCTTCCCAAGTATTGGCGTCTGCGGCTGAACGTGACGCTTTTCTTTCTAAAGGCGCGTTTGATAGGGAGAACTCCTTACGCACCAACCTTTTCACCAATCTGATGAAATTCCATTACTGGGCAGAGGAGGTGCGACGCCAGGCTGCCTCTCTTTCTTCTGCTTTGGGGGAATTAACGCGAGAGCAGAATGAGAAGAAAAGGTTGCTGGAGGAGCGTACAAACTTATTACTGGCTCATCAGAAGCAGACAGAAGAGCAGTTGTCCGCCTTGGCAGCGGAGAGGGCTAAAGTTACTGCTTTGGAGAATGAGAAGTCCTCCCTGGCCAAGGAGAAAGCTGCCCTGGAGGAAGAGTCGGCTGATAAGAGCCTATGGCATGCTGAGTAGACTGCCTCTATTTTGGTTGCCTGCTTTGAGGAAGTTCACGGGGTCGACACATACAAACCCGATGAGGTCACTGCCGCCTTCGAACGAAGGTCTGGCCACCTTAATGAGGAGGGCTTTCGCCGAGCTAAAGTGGCAGGCTGGAAATGGAGGCACCCCGAAGGTTGACGGGCTTCGAGGCTTTATCGCTCTTTCCTTAGTGATCAAGCGTCACTAACTTTTTGTTTATTATTTTGACCACCGAAGTCTGTATTTTGTGGCCCTCTTTAAACATATCGATCTGATCAAGTCACTTTATTGCTGACTTTCCTTTATTTAGTTGCTTCCTAGCGAACCCTTTTGGCGTTATCTTCGCCACGTTTTCCCAATGCGCTTACTTATCCGAACAGATCCTTAGCGCTCCCACCAAATTACAAAATTTGGTATTGGGTTAGCTTTCCTGGTAAGACTAGCGATAGATCAACTGACTAGATCCTCGCTCCTCCTACTGCCCGAAAAGTATTCTGCGCAGTCTCAATTGTAAATTATTAGTAACAAAAACACGTTACAAGGGATAGTAATTACCCGTAGGCGCCTTTCCGCTGCCATCATAGGGCGTTATCCTGGAATCCACGGGAATCATTTTCGCTATCAACTCTACACTTCACCAGGGATTACTCATCTAGTTACTAGCCGGGATTTCACGATTCTCCGCGTTTCCCTAATTTCACGATCTGCCCTTAAAGTGCCTCGTCTTAGTGAGCTGTCGGATCGGGACGACTATCACAAGGCTAGGGAATTTTCACTTTAGGGCGTTGCCCTCGCGTCTAGAACCGTGTCCTTACTTAATGGCTTAGCCATAATAGCCCAGCCGTTAAGATAGGGTTCTTGTTTCTAGAATGGAGTTTCTATTTCTTTGGGACGTGCCTCCTCTTGTTGGGCCGTCTCCACGAGAACGGTCAATACAAGAAAAGGACTTTTCACTCCCAGAGATACCGGGTGGTGCCCTCACTTAATGAGCCATCTGATCAAGATCGGTCATCACAAGGATATGACTTTTCACCCCCGGGGGCGTCCAGGATCTTTCAATCCGATGCTATTTCAAGGTATGGTGGGTAGTGCCCTCACTTAATGGGTCATCTGATCAAGACCGACTATCACAAGGATAGGACTTTTCACTTCCCCAAAATACCCCCTTTTTTATCTGCACAAAGGCAACCACAAACTTCCACGAAAGCTCTCTCATCGAGCGTTAGTCATGGTTAGGGTTGACATAAATCAAAGGTGCAGATAAAATCAAATTCTAAAGTAATATAACTTCAAGCGAGCGATATTCCAAGAGTTGGATAAGGGTGTACCATCGAGAGTCTCCAGATGATAGGCTCCTTTCCCGACAACGTGGGTGACGCGATATGGTCCATCCCAGTTTGGACTGAGTTTTCCCATGCGTTGCCCTGCCGCTCGCTTGTCTCTGAGCACCAGGTCACCGGGTTTCAGCAACCGTTCTTTAACGCGCCTATTATGATAACGGGCCATCTTTCTTTTGTAATGCTGCGTTTTCAGAAGGATTTCCTCTCGGACTTCTGGTAACGCGTCCAGGTTAGCTCTTAACCTTTCCTCATTCAGTTCCTCCCGAAAATGAGCTACCCGTAGGCTCATGGACCCAATTTCCACCGGTGTAACGACTTCGGTCCCGAAGGCCAACGCGAAAGGCGTTTCTCCGGTGGTAGTCTTAACAGTCATGCGATATGCCCACATCACGTACGGTAGCTCATCAGCCCATTTCTTTTTAGACCCTTCCAGGTTTTTCTTGATGCCGCTAAGGACACTCCGATTGGTTACTTCCGCCTGTCCGTTAGTTTGCGGATGAGCCACGGAGGAAAATCGTTGCTCGATTCCAAATTCTGAGCACTGGTCTTTAAAGAACTGGCTGGTGAACTGCGTTCCGTTATCGCTAACAAGGACGCGAGGTACGCCGAACCTCATGATAACTTGATGTTTGAAGAAACGCCAAGTTTTTTCTGCCGTGATTGTGGCGACCGCTTCAGCTTCCGCCCACTTAGTGAAATAGTCTACCGCCACTATCACAAATTTTAGTTGAGACCTTGCTTTTGGGAATGGGCCTAGGATATCGATCCCCCATTTAGCAAAAGGGCAAGGGGCGATAATTTTAGATATTTCAGTGGCAGGCCGCCGAGGAATCTTGGCAAACTCCTGGCACTTAGGGCAGGTTTGCACATAGTTGTGGCAATCTCTTCGGATGGTGGGCCAGTAGAATCCGGATCGGAAGACCTGTGCTGCTAGGGTACCGCCTGACACGTGCATACCGCATACCCCTTCATGGATTTCGCGCAAGGTGTGAAGACCTTCTTGCTCAGTTATGCATTTGGCGGCAGGGTGAGAAAAACACCTTTGGATTAGATCCCCGTCATAGTATGTACAACGAGCTGCCTGTCTCAGTACCTTCTTCTTTTCAGCGGTATCCTGAGGCAGTTCCTTGTGTTTCAAGTATTTGATTACGGGAATTCGCCAGTCGCTTTCGCGTTCCTCCACGTATAAAGATGTTTGTTCTTCCATGAAGGATGGTACCGATAACTCTCGAT
The DNA here is from genome assembly GCA_963691705.1 of Viola odorata. Lineage (NCBI taxonomy): Eukaryota > Viridiplantae > Streptophyta > Magnoliopsida > Malpighiales > Violaceae > Viola > Viola odorata. The sequence continues at coordinate 29,654,411 of OY829545.1, read as the reverse complement.
AGTATACACCTTTGGGTATGGATGTTTCCGGATTCGCGGCCATCTTGGCTAGATTGTCGGCTTCAGTGTTTTCCTCCCTGGGGACATGCTCGAAGCTGACTTGCATGCCTTTCTTCTTTATTTCCAACAATTCTCGCTTTACTCTGGCGAGATATTGAATCATAATGGGTTCCCGGGCCTGAGAATGTCCCAAGACCTGGTCAATTATTAACTTGGAGTCTCCACAGATTTTTTAGACGCAGGTCTCCTGGTCTTCCTGTATCATGCCTCCCTTTAGAGGAAAGTCCTTTCCCTATTATGAGCCCGGCTAGCAACGCCTCATACTCTGCCGCGTTATTAGATAACAGCTGTAGGATTCGAATGGCGTATCGTATTTGCATATCGTGCGGCCCATTTATAAAAATTCCGGCTCCAGCCAGCTCTTGGTTTTTAGCCCCATCCACATGGACGATGCAGAGGTCCGTGTAGGTTTCCGGAAACGGGAGATCCATGTCACCCCATTCCGCTTCAGGTACGCCGTCCAAAGGATCCTCTGTAAAAGTGCATTCTGCTATGAAATCGGCCAGGATCTGAGCTTTTATGGACGGTCGAGACTGATATCTCAATCCATATTGCTCTAGTTCAAGTGCCCAAATCAACATTCTTCCGGAAGATTCAGGCTTTCAAAATATTCTTTTCAGAGGCTGGTCTGTGAGTACGATGACGGAATAAGACTGAAAATATCGATCCATCTTGCGGGTGGCTTGTATAAGAGCGAACGCTATCTTTTCAATTCGGGCGTATCGCAGCTTCGCATCCTTCAGGACGTGGCTCACAAAATAGACCGGGCGATGAGAGTGGTTATCGTCGCGAACGAGGACGACACTGACCACTTCATCCGCGGCGCCCAGGTACAAATACAAAGTATCGCCTACTTCAGGTCTCGTCAATAGTAAGTCAGACGATAGGTAATCTTTTAGGCCGACAAACGCTTCCTCACATTTCGGGGTCCACCCTAACGAGGCTTTCTTGCGTATGATTTTGAAAAAAGGGAGACACTTTTCTCCTTGCTTGGAAATGAATCGTCCAAGGGCAATGACCCGCCCTGTTAGCCTTTGCACCTCCTTGATGGTTCTTGGCGATATCATGTCCTGTATGGCCTTAACCTTTGAGGGATTAGGCAGGATGCCTTTTTGGCTGACCACGTAGCCCAAGAATCTTCCTGTCTGAAATGCAAACATGCATTTTTGGGGATTTAATTTCATGCGATACTTTTTCATCACATCAAAGACTTCTTTTAAGTCTCGTAGGTGATCTTGAAAGCTCGCGCTCTTCACCAAAATATCATCAATGTATGCTTCCACATTCCTCCCTATTTGTTCTTCGAATATCTTATTGGCCATACGTTGGAACGTAGCCCCGACGTTCTTCAGCCCGAACGGCATCGCCGTATAACAATAGGTGGCCTTTGGAGTGAGAAACGCAGTCTTTTCTTCATCCTCCCGGGCCATGGGAATCTGATGATATCCAGAGTTGGCATCCAATGAGCTTAGATAAACGTATCCTGCGGTCTGATCAACTAACTGATCTATGCGAGGAAGCGGGTAGCAATCCTTAGGGCAGGCATCATTTAAATCTGTGAAGTCGATGCACATGCGCCAATCCCCATTGGGCTTAGGAACAAAGACAGGGTTCGCTAGCCAGGTGGGGTATTGAACTTCGCGGATAAACCCTGCGTCAAGGAGCTTCGCTACTTCCTTATCTACAGCTAACGCTTTTTCATTAGAGAACGCGCGTCGCTTTTGCTGTATCGGCCTAGCATCTGGGTCCACATTGAGACGATGTTCGGCTATTGTCCGCGATATACCTGGCATATCGGAGGGCTTCCACGCGAAATCTCCTTGGCATTTGTTCAACAGCCGGGCCAGTTGAAGGTTTTCCGCTGGGCTGAGTTTTTCACTGATCAGGAAACTTGCTTCCTCTATGCCAATTGCCGGAATGGGTACCATTTTTTCTAGAGGTTGAGCACGCTTCTCATCACTCTGCTCATAAGGATCCGCTGCTATACATACGTATCTATCGCAGCTTCTTTGAGTCATGAGCGAGTAGCATTTTGCCGCCAGCTTTTGATCACCTTTTACCGATACTACCCCATCCCAGGAGGGGTATTTCATATTTAAATGCTTCTGAGATATCACCGCTCCAAAGCGGTTGAGGAAAGGTCGCCCGAGCACGACATTGTAAGGCAAATTCAGATCCACAACAAGGAACAACAGGTTCTCTGATCGCTTGTAGGTGTCTTCTCGGAAATATATGGGCAAAGTAATTACCCCCGTGACAGGGATTGGAACCCCATCAATGCCGACTATAGGCCTTTTGCTCGGTGTTAATTCATTGTCAGGCCGTTTCATGAGATTGTAAGCTTCCAGCGAAAAGAGGTTCACTGCACTCCCATTATCTATAAGAGTTCTTTTGATTCCATGACTGGCGATGACGGGCGTAACCACCAATGCATCGTTGTGCGTATAGACGACGCCTTTCTCGTCCTCTTCGGAAAAAGATAATACCATTCGATCCAATATGCCTATTGCATCTCCTTTTTTCGTAATGCCATCACGTGTGCGTTTATCTCTTTTCGCGGCTGTCAATTGTTCTGGTTCGTCCATATAAGGGGTTCCTCCCGCGATAATGTTAATCATAGGAATATAGTCGTCATCAACCGCGAGAGTTTCCCTATCTTTGCCTCTGGGAGCATCATCTTTTTGCGGAACATGTGGAGGAACGGGTGGTTCGTCTACTGTCCTTTTCATAAGATTATTTCTGGCATCTTCTCTTATTTGGGTAGCAAATTCTCCCAAATATTCTTCTTCTACCAGGCGTTCTATTGCCGATCTTAACTCCCTGCACGCTTCTGTGGAATGGTCCCTGGCTTTGTGGAATTTACAGTAAGCATTTTCCCTTCTCCCTAGAAGCACTCCTGGTTTTGTAGGCGCGGGGTAGCGGATGGGAAGATTTCGCTGCTCCGCTATCGCCAAAATCTCTGCCCTTTGCACGTTAAGAGAAGGAAAATCTGGGTCGTACGTCCGGCTCTTGTGAGAATCCCCGTGACGTCGAGAGGGGGAACCACCAGTTTTTCCCTTCGAAAAATGACCCTTCTGTTTGTGGGAGGCCTTAGGGATATGGTCTTTCCTCCTGGCGTAATCGTCAACAAAATGGTCGTCAGGTAGTGGCTTCATGGGAGCGGTAGTAATCTGAGATGTCCCATGTGACGCATCATACGTCCTATCTCTGTTTTCTTCCTCTTCCATTTTTGCGTAATTGTGGGCTTTAAGCCTTAACGCATCTAAAGTCACTAGAGGATCCACCATGAGTGCGTCTTTCAGCTTTCCATAGCGGCAGCTCCTTTTCAGAGCTTCTATAGCAAAATCAATGGTAACGCCCGGCGTTAAGGATATTTCCAAATCGAAGCGACTAAGAAACTCCTTTAAGGTTTCTTGAGGCCTTCGTTGTATGTCAAATAACGCGGCGGCAGATTTCCTGATTGGAATTGCCGTGCTAAATCTGCTCCGGAATTTAGATTCTAATTGCGAGAAATTATTAATGGATCCACCAGAGAGACCCTCAAACCAAAGACGAGCCACTCCCGATAATGTCATAACAAATATTTGGCATAACGCCGCGTCACTGTGGGTCTGAAACTGAACAAAATCCTTCACTTTATTAATGTGCGAGATGGGATCCTTGGTGCCATCATAAACATCAGTGGGAAGCTTCACGCGCCGGCTGACCCTGTGACGCCTTATACGACGGCTAAATGGGTGGCCCGATGTATCATCAAGAATTTCACGTGCCTGACGTGGAGGAGACATTTCGCCCTGACGCCCCCTATTTCGTGGTTCTGGCGTAGGATGTCGTCTAGGAGATCGACTGCGGCTCCTGTTCGAGCGACTTTGATACCTTCGACTACTGGATCTTTCACTGTACTCGGGAGACAGACTTCTGTTGGCTCCTTCCCTCCGTCCGTCCCACCGGTTCCTAACCCCCACAAGCTGCCTGTCTCCTTGTAGGAGGAGACCTTGCGGCATTTGCGGTACGTAAGCCTCTACTCTTCCTTGAGTAAACTGCTCAACACTAATCGGGGGATTTCCCGTGGATAAAGGCATCTGGAGGTTTTCTGGAAACAACGGTGATATAGGTCGATCAGTGACAATAGATGGTGTAAACATGACGCGAGGAGGGAGGCTAGATCCAGAAGCACCAGGCGTGGCTCTTGCAGCCATTTCCGTCAGATATTCCAGCCGAGCACGAAGGGCCGCTATTTCCATTGCCAAAGGATGTTCATGATTAAGCACAGATCCCCCAGTGAGAGGAGTGGAGAAATCAGACCCCACTATCTGAGATGACAAAATGTCCGTCTGCGAGGAGGCCGGTCCCCCAGCAATTCCAACCGAGAGGTCCAGAGATCCCGAAATAGTTGGTTGTGTAGTCATAGAGAGATCGACAGTAGCGAAGGGGAATAATTGTCTGCGGATTGAGAAAGGGATATTAGAGGATGACGATCGGATGGACTCCGATCCCGTGATCATGACCGTTCCAATCTTCCGACTAGATGGAGCTTGGCTATTAAGGACGCTCACTTAATATACCAAAGCTCTCAATGAAAGCACCATTTGATAAGATTCGATCGTCGATCTTGTAAGATTTAGAGTCGTGGTTGATCGGAACAGTGGTGGTCAGCGTCGAATGTACCTGCAAAGCGCCGGAGGGGGGGCTCTGGCGTAGACACTCCGATGCTTAAGTCAGTCCGAGTTTCAAAAATAACAGAGGTTCGTCTTAGTGATCTCGATCCTCCCTTCAGATTGGAAAAGAAGGGGTATTTATAGACCTGGTCGGCGATACCTGGCGATAACAATCCAGGCGACGCCAAAGGGTGACGTAACAGGCGATACCGACAGATGACGTCATGAGCGATATCGTACGGGCTGCCGGGAGCGATAAGCTCGTGGGTCCCTAGGATGGGATGATGCCGTGCGTGTAGAGTCGCGTGAGCCCCCCCGCCCCCGCTGATGTCGTCCATCCTAGGGATTCGTCTCTGATTCTCTGGCGATATGCAGATATCTTACAGGTCGTATAGGAAATCGTCCCGGCGGGAGCGGTAAGTGCGGCAGTACCGTTAGGGCTGTCTTGATTGTTATCATTACCTCTTCATCCTCATGGGTGTCGGTCTATGTAAGGAGGGATTCAAGCTCATTGTAATAGTCTCCAACGAAAGTTGACCCTTGCTTTAGTCCTTGCAAATGATTCTGTAAGTCTCTTTTGTAGTATGACAGTACAAACCTCCCTCTCATCACCTGCTTCATATCTTCCCATGTCCGGATGGCTCTGGCCCCTTGCCTCTCCCGACAGACTTTCTCCCACCAACTAACGATGTAGCCGTCAAACTCCATATCAGCAAGTTTCACTTTCTTACCCTCCAAATATTGATGGCAATTGAAAATATGTTGTATTTCCCCCTCCCACTTAATATACTCAGACGGGTCAGTAGTACCCTCAAAGGTAGGAATTTGCACCTTGATACTACTCAAGTTGTCATCATACCGGGGTTCCGGTGATCTTCCTCTTCTTCCCCGATTCATCTGTTCTCTTTCCTCATAGTCCACAAATTCATCATTTGCTTCTTCATATACATCTTCGTAAAACTCTCGGCCATTGTGAGGAGTAGTGTGGCTTTGTAAGTGGGGAATTAGGGCTCGATTGTTACCGATAGATGTATATTCGCCTTGGTGTATCTCCTAGCTACCGATAATAAGTAGAATACTGTCAATTACTGGGTTACCGGTATGTTGAGGCTCTCGTTCACGTTGTTGTCGGGAAAGGTGACTACGGCGACACTGAGCGTTGTAGCTTTGGGCCCGGAGGTCTCTGTGTATGAAAGCATGTGCTTCGGCGTTAGCGAGGCCTTGTGGGGGACCTTGTCGGGAACCCGTGGTAAGAATATTGGAAAGCCTTAGTTGAGTATCATCTTACCTCTTCCATACCCATCGTCGCTGTCATGATCCTCTAATTCCGTCTCACAAACACCATCTTTGATTACCTCCTCATGTGGTTTAAAGGTAATGGGTTTGGGATCTACCGGACCCTTAGGAACATTGGCGAGTCTGCCTTGTGCCAACATGAAGGACTGCATTTCCCTTAGTTCTGCTTGGCCGCATTCCATGGTTTCCATCTTGGCTACCCAGGATGGACTCATCTCCTTATGGGTGCCGTTATCATCCCCCACTACGGTATTTCCAATAAGACTTTGGTTAGACATAACGAAAATTTGTACCTGCACAAGTAAAAAATGTTATTGAAAATTTCTCTCCCTTACGTGTTTACTCTCGTGTTTAAACACTCGTAAAAGTTGTTCTCAAAACTTGTTCAATTCCTGGTTCTGATAAGGTGTTCACAAGCTTATACAACCTGACAGTTCACTATCAATCAATCACTTCGTTTCAAAGTATCCACTACACGACTCAACAAGAAAGGCACACAACTAAAAACTCAAAATCAAAGAAAGAAAACCAAAATCAAATAAGACTCAAAGAATGGAAGCCAAGCTATCACTTAATTTGTTTGATTGTGTTCCCCCCCGATAGGATCCCTTTACATTTCCTTTTCCTTTCTTTTCTTTTCTTTTCTTTTTCTTTCTGTTTCTTTTCTTTTCCTTTTTTTTGTAACAAAATTCGTCTTCTTCTACAACTATCAACAAGGGAAGAAAAGAAAGCGGTGGTCCCTCCTTGGGCTACTTGGTTGCGTGTTGCCCCAAAAGTGGTAAAACCATTTATAAAATAGAATCAAGTGGAAGTGGACAATTCAAAATGGATCAAACACAAATTTTCTTTTAACTAGCTCAAGAACAACTCCAGAACACATTCAAATGTTCTTAACTGGAAATTTCAAATTGGTGAAATGCTTGAAATAACAAATTGTAAGCGTATTACTCTGGATCGACACAAAAGACAACACAACAAATTCATCCAAGAAAAAGAAGAAAATTCGGTTGAAAACCAATGAACAGGTGGTCAGTTGATGAACACTAAGAACAAAAAAATCTGGAAATTTGGATCTTCCAAATTCAGTGTTCAAATGGTTTAAAATTTCATCAATATATCAACTAACTCAAGACAAACGTGGATCTCACAATAATAATGATTTTCTATCAGAAATTTGCAAAGATTTTGGCAAAAATTCAGAAAACCCAAATGATAAACTCAAGCGGCAAAGCTCTGCTACCACAAGACGCGATCCGAGTTCCCTTTAGAAGAATCGGATGCATTTTAAGCTTTACAGATAATGGATCTAGCTCGAGTTATCAATTAAACGGAAGGATTTACAATTAGAAATGATGGATGAAGCGGAGATAAAATGATGAAGCACGTAGCAGAATTAATAAGAAGATGCTAAATAGTAAGTGGAACTAACGAAGATGGAATTTGTAGTGGATAATTAATTCAAAACAATCAATTAATAATAAACATTCAAATCACACTTGCTCATAAACATCCAAATACATAAATCCAAGATATTGTTCGATTACAAGTATCCTGAAAATTGTAAAGTAAACTAACACTCAAATAGTAAATTAAAAGGTTGAAGACAGTGGATCTTTTACTTGCAATGAATCAAGTCGTCTTCGGGACTTGATTCTCACAAGGTGAGTTTTTGGTGTTTAAGGGAGGAGTATTCTCTATGCAAGCAAAACACTTTACACAAAAACTGCCTAGAAATGAGAAACAATGCATTATTTACAAGCTGAGGAAAACCCGATAGATTTTGGGGCGTGATTGACGTCTATTTCCATGCATTTTTACCATCTTAAACTATATTGTTTATGGTGAAAATGGTGCCTTTCACGTCAATCTATCTACTTTTAAAGGAAATGAAGGAAATATCAGCTTTCGGCACAAACTAGCAATCTTGGGCGCAGTCTTGCCTAAGACTGCCGATCTAAAGACGTGCAAAGTTAGGAGTCTTGGAACGTTATTGCTGGAGTGTGGATGACAGCTGGATTTGCACTGGAGGAAATAAGAGAAAAACTATCTCTGGAGCAAAAATTTGACAAACGACCAATCTTAGCTAAGACAAAATAATCTTAGCTAAGATTGCCAAGATTGCCAAGAAACGTGATGTGCTAGGAGTCACGGGATTTTGAGCTAAAAGAGTGGATTTGACAGCTGGAAATAGATAGAGAAGATCAATCGTGATCCAAGATTGCATCCTTTTAGGGATTATCCTCTATTTGAACAAAACAATCTATCTGTTTTAGTATTTATTTTATTTTATTTCGAATTTGAATAATTGAGATTTAGTGTTATCTCATATCTTTTTGAAGTTTGGAATTTGGAAAGAAACGTAAGGGGTGGGGACTCTAGCCTTGTTAAAGGCTAGGGAAGGCTGTCAATTACGGCATCTTCCATCTTCCATCTTCCATCTTCCTTCTTCCAACTTCTGGTTGTAAACACATTGCACTGTGATATTCAATTAGAATAGAATATCATAGATTTAATTTAGTTTCATGCTCTTGAATTATTTCTTCTCTTCTTTAATTATTATGTCTAGTAGCTAAACACCTAATTCTTGGTAGGGGTTGAGTGAGCGTGCTTGTGATTCGTGAGACCGATTATTCTTATTATCCTCTCATTCGATATAGGCCTAACCAGACTGACAATATAGGGCTCCGAGTTGGGAGTAGCTTGGCCTAGACTCTGTCTTTCCCTACGCCATTGAGAAAATGCATGTGCCTCAAGCCAGCAGCCAATTGGATAAACCCTTTAACCAGCAAGGTGTCCACTGGCCAGGATCACTAGGAAAGGGGGTACCCTCCAAGTGATTTGAATAGGAGGAAAGTAGGATTGGAAAGGGGTTCCTCCCAATCTATATTAGAGTTATGAGAGAGAAGGAGAAAATCTAAGGTCGATGATCGATTAAACAAGGAACGCGCTCACGAATTCGCCCTTACCAGGAGTTCACCTCAGACAGTTCACAACCAACCTCATTCTGCAATCTTAGCTAAGATCACCTTCTGCCTAAGATTGCCCCTTTTTATTTAATTATTGCTTGTTCTCTTTTATTCTTTGTTTATCTTAATTGCAGGAACAAAACCCCTCAACTCCAGTGACGAGGAAGTCGAGCCAAGACTATAAAACCCTAACAAGATCTCTGTGGACGATCCTCTTACCGCGATCTACAAGTTCCTTGTGGACAAGTGATAAGTTATGATAAGATTCGATCTGTTCGTTCGCTGTAGGATAGTGAAGGATTATGAGCCTTGAGGTCGACTGTCCCTGATGTCCGATGTACCTGCACGGCGCCGGAGGGGGTCTCCGGCGTAAACACTCCGATGCTTAAGTTAGTAATGATTGTATGAAATAGCAGCGCTTTGGCTAGCAATCTTAGGCTTACCTCTCTCCTTTGTGGCGGAGGTATTTATAGGCAAAAATGGAGTATTTCTGAGTGATCTTGGTCACAAGGTGCTAACGCGCCCGTCAGGGGGGTTCTCATTTGATGAGATGTACTGCCATTGCGATAGATATACAGTATAGGGGTAGGCGTTTTACCTAGGTAAGGCAACGCCCACGCCCTTCGCAAGATGTCAGATTGTCCTGGGATTGGATAACGACCATTGTCTATGGTAACGCGATGTGTGGGACCCCCTCGCTGATGTCGACCATCCCAGGGCCCGATAGCCCTGAGGCTGCCAAGGCGGGTGGCAGCAACTTTTTCCTCCCTCCACGGGATATAAGACGAGAATGCCCTTGTTGTTAGGGGTATTGTTATCACAAGCCCAACCAAAAATGAGCCCGGGTGTTTACCAAGGGCTACCGCTTCTTCTTTGATCTTGCCAAGACAGCTGGTTTTCATGCGTCAGAGATGATTTTTCTTATCAAGAAATGCGTTTCTTCCACTCGCCATTCTTCTTTGCCTATAAATTGTCTTTTTGTCGCGCTGTTTTTTTCATGACTGTTTCTGCACTTCCTCTAGCTTTGACTATGGATGATCTTACGAAGAACTTTCTGATCTCGAAGGCACATAGCTTGAAGAACCTTGTTGAGTCTGACGTCGGTTTCCTGGAGACCATGCTGACCAAAACCTCTGAAGATGTCTTGGAGCTTCAGGGGATGATGACCCCTTTGCTGTCCAGACAAGGGGCTACTTCTATGGAAGATTTTAATCATATACAGAATGTGTCGAAGCTGGCTGTTGTGATCTCCCGCATCGAGGTGACCATTACCATGCTGCAGCATAGGAAAGACCTGCTGACGTGCTGCTTGAAGGGCATGAGGGTTTCCTCCGCCGAACTGTCTTTGGTGGCGGATGCTCTAAGGGAGATCCCTACTGCCCTTGAGGATGATGATGCTGGGTCTCGCGCTTGACCCTTTGTTGTTGTTCTCTTACTTTAATGCTTTCTGTGTAGACGCTTTGAGCGCTTAGGCCGTTCGGGCCGTAATTAAATAAAATGTTGCTTTAACTGCTACTCTGTCTTCTACCTTTGATCTCTTACTATTTGCTGTTATAGTCAGGTATGGCTGTTATAAGCCCAACCGAAAATGAGTCTTTTCTTACCATGAGGTGTTTTGGTGCTTTGAATTTCGGCAATAAATGTTTACTCGATCCTCTCTTGCGCCGCGCTCCCATAATTGGGCGGTTTTTTGGTGTCTTTTGATTGGCGCTGTTCTCGAATAGTTGCGTGCGCCTCATCAGATTCTGTAATCATGATTGTTCTTCTCCAAGTGCACTTATTGTATTCCAGGGATATGCAAAGAGATCGGGATATCTTTTTCCTTGGCTATTTAAAGGAGTTTTTCTCTCATTTTTCTTATTCACCTTCTTCTTCTTATTTCATTTCTTGGGTTATTTGTGATTTAATGGCAGATTCCTACTTTCTTGATACTGCGGCGCGTGACTCTCCGCCGACTCCTCCAACTTCGCCAGATTCAGACAATCCTCCCTCCTTACCTCCATGGAGGCCTACCAAACGTTTTGCTAAACGCCTGGGTCACAAGAACCCAAAGAAAACGAAGAAGACCTTTGAATCTTTTTTTGCCGGTTATGAGCCTCACTACTTCGCGCTACAGAAAGGTGATGAAGCGTCACCATCTGCCCCTTGTCCTCCCTCAGAGGAGAGAGTCTCTGCTCAGAATACCGACTCAGGACCAGTCGTATTCACTATGGGGAAAAGCACCTGCGCCGCTTCGCTAGAGGAGGCTGCTCCCGTGATAAGCCCAATGCCCAAGCTTTACCAAAGGCCCTGCAGGATTGACGAGCCTTTTCCTCCCTATAACGGGGACCTGCCGCTCTCGGATGATGACGGTGTTTTCTACTATGACATGTACTGTCCTAACGAGGATTAGTGGCCTAGCGTTAGGTTTGTTGTAGATGCCGTGGGGCTTTTAATCAATAAACTGATGTTTTTCTTTGTCTTGCCATTGTGCGAATTTGTCGATAGCTGACATAAAAATGTTAGCTTTGTTGCGTCAAGTTCTCTGTAACTGTTTTAACTTGGCCAGTCATTAACTACCACTTGGTAGGTCATGGCGAGTAACTGCTTGCTTCTAACTTCTGAGCATCATTCCACGTGGCTCCTTTCTTTTACACGCGTCCTTGCGCGACTGGTGGTTTAATTAATGCTGTGACACTTTGGGTCTTTAAAAGAGATTATCTTCTCTTTCTAATGCTTTTTGCTCTTATTTTAAATTTCCTCCTTCTTATATTTTCTGCAAGGTTCTCTTCCGCCCTTCGCCCTTCGCCCTTCGCCGATTCCGCCAGCGGATCTCTCGCTTCGAGGTATCACTCCATCCCTTCAAATTTTCTGTTCGTTAGTTTATTATGGTTGTGATTAAAACCAGACGATTTTTCTGGAGACCCATGGATCCAGAAATCGTACGATCACCCAGTATTTTCACTTGCGATGCAGTTTTAAATGCTGAATTGGAGGAGAATGGTATTACTTTCCCTCCTGGGTGTGTCCCCACCATTCCCGAGGGTGACATGCGCCTTCACGATCCTCTGTGGGGAAACTATAGAATGGTCTACTTTAAAATGTTTCTCTATGGCTTTCGTCTCCCAGTTCATGACTCAATAACAACACTACTGCGAGAGTACAAGCTTAATCCTGCCTAGATAACTCCTTCTTCCTGGTGTGGGGTTTCTGCCTTTCTTCGCGCTTGTGAGTTGGAGGGCATTCTCACCCCATCTCTTAATTTATTTCGCAAATTCTTTAGCATGACTTGTCACGATTGTTTAATCAGCATTACTCCAAGGTGGGACGACGCGTTTGTGCAGTCGTTCTGGCAGCGATCTTGTGGTTTTGAGAGGACTGTGGCTGACTGAAAAAATAGCTTTTTTATTCTTGAGCTACCGTCTCGTTGGTGGCGCTGCGGCTTTAATCAAGAGCTTGTAGGTCCTCTTTGGCCAAACCCAGCGGTGTTGACTAGGAGCGAGCTTGATCAGGCTAACGCTTTGTTGGATAGAAGTACTCGCTATCGCATTCGAGAATTCGCGTCATACAAGCTTCTAAACGAATGCGTTATGGGTGAGTTTGTCTTTTTCTCCGCCTTTTCCTTCTTTCATCCTTTTATATTCTCACATATTCCATTATCAGGGGATACTGACGGGCAGCCCTTAGGGGGAACTAACGCCCCTTTGAATGTGATGCCGCTCAGAACTATGTCGGCCTCCCCTCCTTCCCCACGCTCCGGTCCTCGAGGCGCTCAGCCTAAAAGGGGAAAAACAAAGACAGTCGCTGGGAGGGGGCGAGGGCGTGTTATCTCCGCGCGAGCTTCCCGCTTTATCGATAATTGGCTGCCGCCTCGTCAGGGGAGAATAAATATAAGTCGGCCTGTGACTCGGCTAGTTGATAGTGACGATGGCAGCCAAAGCGACTATGCGGATGCCAAGCCAGACCTTTGTCATGCCTCTTCGCTTCAGTGAAAGAAATTGAGGGTAAGCATAGATGGGCAGGCTACCGGGACTTCTTCTGATCATGCTGCCGCAAGGGTTGCCGCAGCGTCTGCCGCTTCTTCTTCAGCAAGAATTTCTTCAGCGGTAGTTGTTGACGCGCCGACAGTTTGTCCCCCTATCGCTGCTACAGTCTCGTTGGTGACAGATTCTCCTCCGCCACCTACCGCTCCTGACTCTCCCATCTCTCAATGTATTCCTCTCCCATCTCTCAATGTATTCCTGACGTTGCGACAACGACTTCTCCAACTTCTAAACTACCGCTCACGGCTCTTCCTCGATTGTTTTTTACTTCTATCTCCGAGGTGAGTAATAAAGGTTCTCCTCCAACTCCGATGATCAATCTCTCTCCTGATGGGCCTAAAGGGACTCCACGCTATCGCATGGACTTGACGGGCTTTGGCTTCAACAACCTCCGTGCTGCAGGAGTAGAAAATCCCTTCTCAAGGGACGAGTTTACCGCGCCTCTGATAGGAGAAATGATGCGCTCCTCTTCAGAGAAAGAGAAATTTCTTCAACTTTCATCGGAGGCTCGCTGCAGGCATGTTGTGATTGATTCTCTCGATATCTTATGCTATTTTCACTATACGGTAGAGGCTTTTGACGGCGAGATGCGAGATTCAGCCCGCGCCATGTGTGCTCAGAAGGTGCAGCTTGATCGGTCGTTAGAACAGACGGGGTTGCTAGCGCGTCTTTACGACGATTCTCAGAGGGAACTGAGTAGAGAAACGTCCAAAGGGAAAGCGATAGCCGATGTTCTGAAGACGGAGTTAGCTTTGGAAAGAGAGAAGAATCTTCTTCTTCGTGAAGAGGTGCTGGCTCGAGACGAGGAATTTTCTAGGCTTCCGCTAAAGATGGAGCTTTGGAAGAAGAAAGTCCTGGATGCCCTTACTTCTGGGCTTGCTACTCATTTTGGGAGCGATTCCTTTAATCCGACCAATGTTGTTGATTGTGTTTCTGCCATAATAGACAAAGTAAATAAAAATGGAAATGATGCGTCTTCCTCCGGGGGAGAGAAAATCTGGTGACGGTTGCGGTCCTCCCTTGATTGTTGTCCTCCCTGTCTGTATTTATTCTTCAATTTATCACTCATTTTTCCCGAAAACATTTGTCATTTGCTATTCTTGTTATAAGGCTGACGCTTTCACTGTTATTGATGTTTTTCCCTCAAACGCTGGGTTTTGTCGTATTACCGATGTTACTTGCGCTACCGCGCTATTTCGTGAGATTGCGTGTCAGAGTTGATGCTGCTTTTCAGAGTATTAAATGCTTATGAATCCCCTCACTGATGCGATCAAAAAATGATGATGAGAAAGGACACGTGTCTTTCTTATGGTGAAGCGTTTGAGATGGGCAGCTTCTAGGGAATAACGGGGATTGAAGCGTTCCTCTTTTGAAGTTGTGTCCTTCGCGCGTGTCGCGCCCTTTCATTGCGCCATCTCGCCATGTGTCAGTTGCTAACTGGTCACACCCTTTGATAAGAATTTATCTTCTGCCGAAGGATATATGGAGAAATTGGTCCTCTCAGATCAGTGCCCACGGCGGTCCGCAGTACCTGCAATACGCCGGAGGGGGTCTCCGGCGGAAACACTCTGATGCTTAAGTCAGTATGTGTAGTGAATTTCGCAGAGCTTGGGCCAGTAATTCGTGCTAACCTTCCTCCTTTCTGGGGGAGGTATTTATAGATGAAAATGGAGCGTTTCTGAGTGATCTGGATCATAAGGGGCTAACGCTCCTGTTGGAGGGGGTTAGAATTCCCCGTTGGTGGAGTGAGCTATCGGGGTAGGTGTTACCTATGTGAGGCAATGCCTACACCCAAAACGAGAAGCTTGTCTTGGACTGGGATGGGGTAGCGCCGTCTGTTATAACAGTGTTGAGTGTAAGACCCCCCGCCGATGTCGACCATCCCAGCGTTAGTCACATAGAGGGAGGTGATAGCCTCGATGCTGTCTTTGCAGTAGGAACAGTAGTTGTACCCTCTTCTCAGGGTGTAAGACGAAAATGCCCTTGCCGATAGGCGGATTGTTATCATAAGCCCAACTGAAAATGAGCCCGGGTGTTTACCAAGGGCTAACGCCCTCTTCCCACGAGGTGCTCTTCCGTATATCGGAGCGTTTCCTCATCAGAAGGTAGTTCGGACGGTTTTTGTCAGGGCCTATAAATTGAAGTTTCTTCTGTGTAAGTCTCTTCGCATTTTCTCGTCCCTTTCTTTTTCATATTTCGCCATGGATGAGCTAACCTGAAATTTCCTGATCTCCAAAACCTTGACCTTGAAAAACCTTACTGAAGGGGACATCGGCTTCCTGGAGAGGATGATCACCAAGACCTCAGAGGATGTCCTGGAACTGCAGGGGGTATTGACCCCTATTTTGTCTAAACAGCTGGGAGTATCTTTGGAGGACTTTAGTCCTTTGGAGAGCTTGGCGAAGATGGCCACCACCACTGCTCACCTTGATGTGGTTGCCTCGATGTTGCAGCAGAGGAAGGACTTACTGTCCTGCTGCCTGAAGGGCATGAGGGCCTGCTCTGCTGAGCTGACCTCCGTCGCTGACACTTTGAGGGATATTCCCGTCATGCCAGGGGAAGATGATGATGGGTCTAATGCCTGACCACTGCCTTTGTTTCGTCTTGTTGCTTCTCTCTTATGCTTCCATGTACATATCTGAACGCTAAGGCCGCTCAGGTCATAAATAAATGGTTGTTTTACTTTTCCCAGTCTTCTTTTTTCTCGTTTATTCTCTTTTCTGCATTGGCTAAATATGTTGGTGGCAAGCCCAACTGAAAATGAGTCTTCCTCGAGATGTACCATTTCAGTGGTTGTGTTCCGGGAATTAGCAATGAATGTTTTGACTCAACTGTTTCCAGAGCCGCCTCTCCAGGGGTAAGTGGTTGGGTGGTTATTTGGTGCCTTTTGATAGGCGCATTCAGTGAGCAGGTATGCTGGTGTCGGATCAGATTCTGCCATTGCGGTTATTTTTCCCAGGCATTTTAATTGATTTCTCAGGATCCGTTCGAGGATCGGAGCACTTCCTCGGCTATTTAAGGGAAATGCTTTCCCCTTTCCCTGTTCATCTTCATCCTTTCCTTCTCTTTGCTTTTTTGCAGGTTGGAATGACAGGTTTTTACAGGCGTGATTCCTTGCCAACTCCTCCAACTTCGCCGGATTCGGATGATTCTCCTCTGACACCACCGTGGAGACCTACCAAGTGTCTTGCCAGACGCCAGGGTCGCAAGAAACCAGTGAAAGTAAAGAAGCAGACCTTTGAGTCCTTCTTTGCCGGCTTTGTGCCCCACTATCTGATGCTATCGAAAGGTGATGAGACGTCACCGTCTGCCCTTCCTCCTCCTTTCGAGAAAGAGGCTCTTACTCATGGCACTGATTTGAGGCCAGCAGCTTCTACTATTGGGGAGAGTTCTCGTGCCCGTTATGACAAGATGGTAGTCCACGCGACAAAGCTTGTGCCTAAACCTGTTGAGTATTCCTTTTCCTACAACGGTGGGTTACCATCGTCCCCGGAGGACTATGATTACTGCTATGACGCGGGCTGGGCTGACGAGGATTAATGCCTTTGTGTTGTATATGCCTATTGGTATTTTATGAATGAGATGATATTTTCTGCCTTTTTCTTTTGTCGTTATTTTCCGTTAGCCTGCTGGTCTTGTTGACAGCCAACGCAAGCGGGGGGCCTTGCCGAGGCAATCGTTTCGTAGTTACTTTGACTGGGTCAACTCTGTCGCCCTTTTGGGGAATCACGACGAATAACTTCTCTTTTTCAACTTTCTTTAATGCGCTTCCATGTGGCCAACTTCTTTTTACACGCGTCTCCGCGCGATTGATGGCTCAATTAATGCGGTGGCATTTTAATCCTTTAAGAAGGGCCATTTTCTTTTTTCAAAACTTTTGCCCTTGCTTCGAATTTTTCCTCTTATCTTCCTTCGTCTTCTTCCCCGAATATCTTCCCGGCCGTCTGTCATCGCCCGCCGATTCCTCTGTAAATCTTCCCTTTCAAGGTACTAATTCAATCCTTCTCAGATTTCCTTTTTGCTGGTTTATTATGGCTAGAAATAGACCTCGCCAGGTTATCTGGAAACCCATGGATCCAGAGGTCGCGCAATCACCCAGTATTTTTACATGCGATGTGGTTCTAAAAGCCGAACTGGAGGAACATGGTATTACCTTTCCTCCTGGGTATGAGCCTTTTGCCCCTGGAAGTGATATGCGGCTCCATAATCCGGCGTGGGGTCACAGTAGGCTTCTTTACTTTAAGATGTTCCTTTACGGTTTCCGCTTTCCTGTTCATGAATCGATACTAACGCTGCTGCGGGAGTATAACCTTAATCCTGCCCAGATAACTCCCTCTTCCTGGTGTGCGGTTTATGCTTTTCTTCGCGCTTGCGAGTTGAAGAACATTTCTACCCCATCTCTCAATTTATTTCGCAAATTCTTTAGTATGAATTGCCATAATTGTTTAATCGAAATTACTCCTCGATGGGATGACGCGTTCGTACAGTCGTTCTGGCAGCGTTTTCACGGCTTTAAGAAGGGTGTAGCTGATTGGAAAAGTAGTTTCTTTGTTTTGGAGCTATCGTCCCGTTTGTGGCGTCTTAATTTCAACCAGGAACTGATAGGCCCCATTTGGTCGAATCCCTCGATATTGACCAGGGCTGAGTTAGGGCAAGCTAACGCCCTATTAGACGAAGATACTCACTACCGCATCCGCGACTTTGCTTTGTTCAAGCCTCTGGAGGAGTGTGCTATGGGTGAGTCTGCCTCTTTTCGCACTCTCTTTGCTTTTGTCTTTGCGTGTTTCTTTTGTTATAAGATGTTAACGGTTAACTCCCAGGTGACGCTGGCGCTCCTTTAAATGTAACGCCGCTTCAAACTTTACCAGCCTCACCCCTGCCGAGGGCTCCAATCAGGGTAGCGTTCGACCCCCGATGAGGAGAGTCAAGACGGTTGCCCGGGGAGGGCGGAGGCCCGTCAGCTCTCCCCGAGCTTCTCGCTTTGTGGAAGATTGGCAAACAGATCGTCGCAAGAGGACGAACTCCAGCCCAACCGCAACGAGGGTGATTGCTAGTGATGATGAGGATGTGGATGTCAAATCGGACCTTTGTCACGCTTCTTCCTTGCGCCGGAAGAAACCTCGATTGGCCACGAACGAGCAGGCCACCGGGACATCTTCTGTAGATGCAGCAACTGCTCCTATCCCTGCCGTTTCACCCGAGACGAGTGCCTCCCAACCGGTGAAAGTTACTGAGGCGCCGGCTGCCACTTGCTCTACTGAGGCGGAGGTCCCTCCGACGGCATGTCCTCTTCCTACAGTTGACGCTCCTGATTCTTCGATTTCTCATTGCATTCCTGACGTAGTGGCCACGTCTTCTGTTGCGGATTCAGCTGCTGGGCTACCGCCTAAACCCCTTCCACAACTGTTCTTTTCTCCCATCACGAATGTTTTTTCCCAGAGTTCTTCTCCGGCTCCCTCAATCAATCTTTCTTATGGCGGCCCTAACAAGACCCCGTCCTATCATATGAATTTGAAGGGATTCTGCTTTGATGGTCTTCGTGCTGTCGGGGTTCCCCAACCTTTTTCCAGAGACGAGTTTACTGCACCTTTGATAGGGGAGATGCTGGGCTCCCAGAAGGAGAAGGAGAAATTTCTTCAGCTTCCTCCGACGGCCCGTCTTCGCCATGTGATGAATGATTCTCTGGATTTCTTCCGTCACCTGAACTATCTGTTCGAGATTCATGATCGCGAGTCACGCAATTTCTCCAACGCGCTGTGTGTTAAGAAAGTGCAACTTGAAAAAGTGGTAGACCAGACAAGGTTGCTAACACGTCTCTACGACGAGTCGCAGAAAGAATTGAACAGAGAGAGGTATGTCGGGAAAGCAAAGATGGAAGTTCTGGAGGTAGAGTTTGCGCTGGAGAAGAAGAAAAATCTCCTTCTTCGCGAAGAGATATCAGCTCGAGACGAGGAGTCCGCTAGGACATCATTAAAGGAGGAATGGTGGAAGAAGAAGGTCTTGGAAGTCTTCGTTTCTGGATTCACAACCCGTTTCAAGGGTAATTCTTCTGACCCTGCCCAGATTGCTGATTATATTTCTACCGTGATGGATGAGGTTAGCAAAGGTGGGATTGGTCCTTCTGCCCCAGAAGGGGAAAGGGGCTAACGTCAACGATTGGAGCGTCGCTTTGCTTTTCGAGAAGTGCCACAACGGGTTTCTGGACCCTCCCTTGTTATTCTTGTTGTTGTCTGCCTCCTTTTATTTTTTCCTGAAAATCATTTGACATTATTCCTTCTGTAATAATGCTGACGCTACGTAGCCTTTATCGCACTTGCGTGAATCATTGTGATGCTACCGTTATTTCTTCCCTATCTTCCTTGTGTCGTCGCGCCGTTTGGCGAGGCCAGCGCTGCTTTTTAGGTCATTAAATGCCGCAGTCCCTCCATTTAATGCACTTTGAAAAGTAATGATGGAAAAAGACACGTGTCTTTCCACAAAGACCGCTTGAAGCAAGCGTCTTCTAGGGAGACGCGAACGCTGAAGCGTTTCATTATTGCTTTTAAACTTGTACCTTCTTGCGCGTGCCCTATTTCCCGACGCGCTGCTTTGCCATGTGTCCATTGTTGATTGGTCACGCCCTTTCAGGGTTATATATGATGTTTTCTCCTCCTCCTTTTTCTTTTTTAATCTCCTCTCTCGCACGCTGCTGCCTTTTTGACAAATAACTCGCGCCGCTCTCTCTTTCTGGTCTAAGACTCCTGGTGTTCTCTTTGCGAAGGTACACACCCTTTCTTTCCTTGTCCCTTCTCTTTTATTGGGCATGGCTAAAACTAAGAAGTCTTTCGAGGAAGAGGATCCTCAAGGGTCCGCCGGGGAAGAAAAAATTAATATTACCCCCACTTCTCTCTATACTCTGCCCTTAGTTAATCGCAAGCTTGCTGAGTGCAATGCGCGATTTCCCAAAGAATATCCCGTGCGTGCTGCTTCTGAATCACTTCGCCTGAACAACGTTCTGCCCGGTAATAGTAGAATATTGTATGCTAAGTTGTTTGATCATGGGTTTTGTCTTCCTCTTGACCCGCTTGTCAAGTTGCTGTTGGCTGATTCTGATTTGGCTCTGGCTCAGTTGAGCCCTAACGCGATTTGCGTTGTTAGTGCCTTTGCCGCACTGTGCCGTTTCAAGGGGATCGAGTCTCCCACTTTGGCCTTGCTTCATGACATTTTCTAGTTTTATTCTCGTAAGGGGGTGATATCAATATCCCCTCGTTATGAAGATGGTTCATTGAAGCCCTTTACCTGGAAGCTTATGGGCATCGAGTCTTCTGTTCCTCATTGGAAAGAAATTTTTCATTATTGATTTGCCCGAGCCGTTATGGAGGGCCGACTTCAATGAGAAAATTAAAGATGGAGCTTGGGGCCATCGGAAACCCCTTTCTGATCCAGAAGATGGCTGGTTGAAGACGCTACTTCAACTAGATTTCAGCGTTGATGCCCGAAAAGTGGCTAACGGTCTGGATATGGAACAGTGCAAGAAGGGTGAGCGTTTGACCTTTTTCTTTTGTATTGCCAAGAGGTACTAACGCTAACGTTTCTGTAACTATGCAGTGCCTCCGCCTGGTTGGGAGCCTGAGTATTTCCGGAGGAAAAGGAAACAGGAACAAAGGAAGAAAGCTGCAGCTGAAGCCAGGGTTGCTGCTGCCGCTGCCGCTGCGGAAGGAGAAAACACTGCTACCGCTACCGCTACGGGCACTACCCAATCGCCACCTCCTCGCACCTTTGTTGCAAGGAAGAAGAGGGCGAGGAAAACACTTGCCACGCAACCCGTTTCCTCCTAAACTGTTGTTTGTTCAGGGGCGACAGTTGATCCCATTCCTATCGGAGTACCTCTAGTTTCTTCAGTCACCCAGGTATGCATTCATTTCTTTCTACGGTTTTCTTCTATTCCGCATAATTTTCTTATCATACTCTGCGTTTTCTAGGAAGCTGCCACTGTTTCTGCTCAGTCAACCTCTCAAGGTGACATGTCTGTCGCTGAGATCCTTCGAGAGAGTCAGAAGAGGGCTCGCTATGAGCTTCAGTACAACCCCTCTTCTTCTGCTGCTAATCCTTCTCTAAATATCCCTGAGGGCGAGGGTATTCCTGCTGACCAATCGCAGGGTATTGATTTCGGTGGTGGTCCTCACATTTTAGGTGGTTCCTCAATCTTCTCCACCACGACAGGCTATAACCCGAGTGCTCTTAATCTTGAAGCACTTGGGGGAGACGGGTCCCCTGTGCCTAACGCGAGAGGTTCCAGCAGTCGACCTCCTTCTCCTACCGCTCTGCTCTTTGTCCCGATGTCTCCTCCCCCTATCGCGAGAGGTAGCCCTGCTCCCGCCTTGATAGCCGGTGTTTCTCATTATAGTCCTCCCCTCATGCCTACTCATCATCTTAGTTTGTGATCCTTCAGGGACAACATTTTGCAGTTTCCTGCCGAGGCTGATCACGATACCATCCTCACGTCTACCTCTTATCTGGCAGCCGAAATTATGTCTCTTCCAAGGGAGAGGGATGCCTTCGTGGCTAGGAGCGAGCAGGAGCGTATAAACTTTCTTCGCTCCCAAGCATTATCTATATTCTGCCATCTCCATTACATGGATGAGGAGAATGCTAGGGTCGTAGCAAACGGACAGGGAGAGATAAACAAGTTGCTGAACGAGCGGCAGAGTTTTGAGGATGCCCTTAACGTTGCCAACCAAGAAACAGAGACTGTCCGACAGGAGGTGACGACTGTTAAGCAAGAGTTGGAGGCTGTCAAGCTCGCTCTGGAGGAAGAGAAATGAAAGAGTGCCAATATGATCGAATGCCTTTCTCGGGAGGAGAATGAGTTGCGCCAGGAGAGGCAGAGGAATGCCGAGCTATCTGCCGATCTTACTTTAAACGCTGAGAAGAACCAGTGGTACTTGAAGGAAGGTGGGGGGCTCATGTCGGAGGCTTTGATGCATCATTATGGGGTAGAAAAACTCCGTATTGATGATCTCTTCGCGTATTTTGATAGGAGAATCTCCACTGTTACTGATGACGGCTTCTATCAATGGAAATCGCAACAGTAAGGAGGAATCAATGCACCGCCCGCTCCTTAGGCTTTTGAGTTTAGATGTATTCTGATTTTTGCGGCAGATGAGCCCTTCCTTGTTTTGTAATATTGACAATATCACTCCTTGCCTTGGTTAGGCCACCCCTTTTGAACGGAATTTCCTTGTCTGCTTTGTTTCATAATACTGCTTGCGCGATTATTCACCCGTGGCGTTTGCTGCCGCATTTCAGTAGATATGCCCATTTTGCTCTCGCATGTCTTTTCGTACAGATTCCTCAGCCGCCTTTTTGATGGCTTTATCATTGCCTTCTGATAGCATTTCCAAGAATGAATCGGCGTTGCTCACATTCATGCTGCTCTCTGTTGTTAGGGGGAGCTTTCTTGCCCCGTTAGGCCTGCTACGACGGTGTTGTTGCAGTATGGATGCCTTTCCATCCTTACTTCACCGGGTATCGACCGCTCAGTTACTAGCTGGGGTATCCTTTCCTTCCTTTCGTCGAAGATTGGCTTGGGGAGTGCCTCGTCTTAGTGAGCTGTCTGATCAGGACCAGCCATCACAAGGATAGGATTTTCACTCCCAAGCGTTGAAACCTCGGGTCTCTGGAACGTGCCTCGTCTCAATGGGCCATCTGTGTGAGCACGGTTACCACAAGGATAGGATTTTCACTTCCAGGACGGAGTTGGTCTCTCCTTGGGGTCGTGCCTCGCCTTAATGGGCCGTCTATGTGAGCACGTTTGCCACAAGGATAGGATTTTCACTCCCAAGGATACCGGGGCATGCCTCGTCTTAATGGGCTGTCTATGTGAG
Organism: Viola odorata; assembly: GCA_963691705.1. NCBI lineage: Eukaryota > Viridiplantae > Streptophyta > Magnoliopsida > Malpighiales > Violaceae > Viola > Viola odorata. Next base: position 29,631,543 of record OY829545.1, on the reverse strand, counting down.
CACGGTTGCCACAAGGATAGGATTTTCACTCCCGGGGGCGTTTGGGGTCGTGCCTCGTCTTAATGGGCCGTCTATGGGAGCACGGTTACCACAAGGATAGGATTTTCACTCCCAACGCTTAGCCATGCCAGGGCGTGCCTCGTCTTAGTGAGCTGTCTGATCAGGACCAGCCATCACAAGGATAGGATTTTCACTCCTGGCATTCTTCACTATCTGCATTTTATCAACAGCAAACACACAGGAAAATATATCTTGTTAGAATAGCATTGATATTACCAGATAGGATGGGCTAGTTCCTAGTGTGGTATAGCTTCAGCCGAGCTATATTCCAAGAGTTCTGCAGGGGCATTCCATCGAGCGTTTCCAAGTGGTAAGCTCCTCTTCCCACGACACGGGTGACGCGATATGGTCCATCCCAGTTTGGGCTGAGTTTTCCCATGCGTTGCCCTGCGGCTTGTCTATCTCTGAGCACTAAATCTCCAGCTTTGAGCAATCGCTCTCTCACTTGCCGGTTGTGGTATTGTGCCATTTTTCTTTTGTAGTACATAGTTTTCAGGAGAGTTTGCTCGTGTGTTTCCGGTAGGGCGTCAAGGTTAGCACGTAACCTTTCCTCATTATTTTCTTCTTTGAAATGAGCCACCCGAAGGCTCATCGTTCCGATCTCAACTGGTGTGACAACTTCGGTTCCGAATGCTAACGCAAATGGGGTCTCTCTAGTGCCGGCCTTGACAGTCATGCGATAGGCCCATAGTACGTATGGCAATTCGTCTGGCCATTTCTTTTTGGAACCTTCCAGGTTTCTTTTGATGCCACTAAGGATGCTGCGGTTGGTTACTTCTGCCTGGCCGTTGGTTTGAGGGTGCGCCACAGAAGAGAACCTTTGTTCGATCTGAAATTCTGCACACCGGTCCCTGAAGAATTGGCTTGTGAACTGCGTTCCATTGTCGCTAACCAGTATGCGCGGCACCCCGAATCGCATAATGACTTGGTGTTTGAAAAAATGCCAAATTTTTTCAGTGGTGATGGTGGCTAACGCCTCGCCTTCGGCCCATTTTGTGAAGTAGTCTACAGCCACGACCATGAATTTCAACTGAGATCTAGCCTTTGGAAACGGGCCTAAAATGTCAATGCCCCATTTGGCAAACGGGCATGGAGCGATTATTTCTGAAATTTGCACGGCCAGTTTTTCGAGGAATCTTAGCATATTCCTGACATTGCTGATAGGTTTTCACAAAGTTATGGCAATTTCCTCGTATGGTGGGCCAGTAGAATCCCGACCGAAAGACTTGGGCTGCCAGTGTATCACTGGCGATGTGCATGCCGCATATCCCTTCGTGAATTTCTCGCAACACATGCAAACCTTCTTGTTCCGTTATGCATTTAGCGGCTGGGTGGGAGAAGCACCTCCGTATTAACTCTCCATTGTAATATGTACATCGCGCCGCCCGTTTCAGGACTTTCCTTCTTTCCGTAATTTCTTCCAGTAGCCTATCATGTTTCAGATATTTTACCACTGGGATTCTCCAGTCACTTTCTATTTCCTCCACACAAAACGATGCTTGCTCTTCTATGAAAGAGGGTGTGGATAACTCCCCGTAGTGCACTTCGTTGGGTATGGAGGCTTCCACGTTGGCTGCCATCTTGGCGAGGCTATCAACCTCTTCATTATTTTCTCTGGGGATATGTTCAAAGGTGACCCGAGTGCCTTTTCTCTGCATCTCCGACAGCTCACGCTTTACTTTGGCCAAGTATTGAATCATGATGGGTTCTCGGGCTTGGGAGTTTCCTAGGACTTGATCCATTATCAATTTAGAGTCTCCTCGTATTTTTAGGCGCAAGCCGCATTCCTCCTCCGCAACGGTAGAGGCTTCGACGGAGAAGCTGTTTCCAATTCTGAGTCCTGCCAGCAGCGCTTCGTATTCAGCGGCATTGTTGGATAACGGCTGCAGGATTCTGATGGCGTATCGCATTTCCATGCCGTCTGGTCCCACCAGGAAAACACCTGCACCTGCTAGCTCTTGATTTTTTGCTCCGTCCACATGAATGACCCATGAGTCCGCTAACATTTCCGGGAATGGTAGGCATGAATTTTCTGGTTCTTCCTCTGACAGGTCTGCCGACGCATCTTTGGTGAATGTGCATTCCGCTATGAAGTCTGCTAACGCTTGGGCTTTAATTGCTGGTCTGGCTTTGTACTGCAGCCCGTATTGTTTGAGCTCGATTGCCCAGATCAACATCCTCCCTAAAGACTCAGGCTTTCTAAAGATTTTTCTCAGCGGCTGATCAATGAGCACAGTGACAGGGTGGGCTTGGAAGTATCGGTCCATTTTTTGCGTTGCCTGTATTAGGGCAAGCGCTATCTTCTCGATGCGAGCGTATCGCAGCTCAGCATCTTTCAATATGTGACTCACAAAAAATACAGGGCGGTGTACATGCCCTTCACTTCGCACAAGGACGGCGCTGACTACCTCGTCAGCTACTCCCAAGTATAGATATAGCTCATTGCCGGACTCAGGCCTCGTTAGCACTAGATCGGATGATAAGTAAGCTTTCAGCCTTGCAAACGCATTTTCACATTCCTCTGTCCACCCGAATGGGGCCTTGTTTTGAATGACCTTGAAAAAAGGCAAGCATCTCTCGCCTTGCTTAGATATGAACCGTCCTAACACGATGATGCGGCCGGTGAGCTTCTGTATTTCTTTGACGGTCCGAGGGGATATCATGTCCTGAATGGCCTTTATCTTTGAAGGGTTAGGTTGGATACCCTTCCGGCTGACCACGTAGCCTAAGAATTTACCCGTTTGGAATGCGAACATACACTTTTGTGGATTTAGCTTCATTCTGTACTTTTTCATCACATTGAAAACTTCTTCCAAGTCAGCAAGGTGGTCTTTGAAGCTTCGAATTTTGATCAGGATATCGTCCATGTAAGCCTCTACATTTTTCCCGATTTGCTTTTCAAAAACCTTATTCGCCATGCGCTGGAACGTTGCCCCGGTATTCTTCAGCCCGAACGGCATTGCGGTGTAGCCATATGTAGCCCTAGGGGTGATGAAGGCAGTTTTTTCTTCATCTTCTATGGCCATAGGGATTTGGTGATACCCGGAGTTGGCATCTAGGGAGCTTAAATAAGCGTATCCAGCAGTTTGGTCGACCAGCTGATCAATTCGAGGAAGGGGATAGCAATCTTTGGGACAAGCATTGTTCAGGTCGGTGAAATCGATGCACATGCTCCAATCTCCGTTGGGCTTTGGAACTAACACCGGGTTAGCTAGCCAGGTTGGGTATTGGACTTCTCGGATGAACCCCGCATCCATGAGTTTTAGTAACTCTTTCTCGATAGCTGCTACTTTCCTTGATGAAAAAGTACGTCGTTTCTGCTGAATAGGCTTGGCATCAGGGATAACGTTTAGTCGATGTTCCGCAATTTCTCGCGAGATTCCTGGCATGTCCGCTGGTTTCCATGCGAATTCTCCCTTGCATTTTCTTAACAGCCGGGTTAGTTGCACGTTCTCTTCAGGGCTCAGTTTCTCACTGACCAAGAGATTCGCTTCACTATCCCCTCCGATAGGCATTGACATCATTTGATCTAGCAGCTGAGTGCATTTTTCTTCTTTATCGTCGAAAGGATCGTCTGCCACGCAAACGTAGCGGTCACAACTCCTTTGAGTCATAAGTGAATAACACTCAGCTGCCAGTTTCTGGTCTCCTTTGATTGAGACCACGCCGTCCCACGAGGGGTATTTCATCCGCAGGTATTTTTGGGATATCGCTGCCCCGAAATGATTGAGGAACGGTCGCCCCAGTATGGCGTTATATGGTAATGTTAGGTCCACGACCAGGAATAATAGCTCTTCAGATCGCTTGGAGGTGTCTTCTCGGAAGTACACTGGCAAGGATGTTATTCCGGCTACCGGAATCGGTACCCCATCAATCCCAACAATTGGCCTCGTGCATGGCGCTAGCTCGCCGTCAGGGCGTTTCATCAAGTTGTATGCTTCCAACGAAAATAGATTTACTGCGCTCCCGTTGTCAACAAGGGTTGTTCTCACCCCGTGTCTTCCAATGACGGGTGTTACTACCAACGCGTCGTTATGCGGGAAAAAAATGCCTTTTTCGTCTTCTTCTGAGAAGGACAATATCATTCTGTCTAAGGCACTGATCGCCTCAATTTTTACCTGCGCGTTCTCTCGCTTGCGCTTTTCCCCAGGATTGGGCGTTTGTGGTATGGCCTCCTCGAAGTAGGGTGTTCCCCCGGCGATGATATTAATCATAGTCATCTGATCGCTATAAACAATGAGAGCTTCTCTATTTTGTCCAAGGGGAATTGTGTTAGCCTCCGTGGCGTGTGAAGGCGTTTGCCTCTGATCAGTTGTCATTCCAGTTGGGTTATTCCTGGCCCCTTCTCTTGCCTTGGTGGCAAATTCTCCAAGGTAGCCCTCTTCGACCAATCGCTCTATGGCCAATTTTAGTTCTCTGCATACATCTGTCGAATGTCCCTTGACCTTGTGGAACTTGCAATACGCGTTTTCCCTTCCTCCCATGATCACTCCTGGCTTCACAGGAGCTGGGTATCGAATGGGCAGATTTCGCTGTTGGAGTATCGCTAGAATTTCCGCCCTTGGGAGTATAAGAGATGGAAGGTCAGGATCATATATCCGGCCCTTTGGCGGATCTGCTTGTTTCCGAGTGGGGGACCCTCCGGGTCTTCCTTTCGAGAAATTGCCTCTCTGCCGGTTAGAGGCCTTGGCAGTATGCTCTTTTTGTTGTCCATGATCATCAGTGGGTCGCGTGTCAGGGGCGCTGCTATGCGGGGCGTTAGGGGCCAAGTATGGGTCCGTTGGCATGTTTCGGATCCATTCCCTATTTTCCTCCTCTTCCATCCTCGCATAATTATGCTCTTTTAGCCTCAACGCATCCAGGGTTAACGGCGGGTCCACCGTTAATGTGTCTTTCAATTTTCTGTATCGACAATTGCGTTTCAGGGCCTCAACCGCAAAATCAATAGTGACCCCTGACGTTAGGGACATTTCAAGATCAAATCGACCTAAAAAGTCATTCAATGATTCCTGCGATTTTCGATGAATGTCGAATAGTGCAGCTGCTGACTTCCTGATAGGAATAGCCGTGCTAAACCGACTTTTGAATTTTTCTTCCAGTTGAGAAAAATTATCAATAGACCCGGCCGGGAGTCCCTCAAACCAAAGACGTGCCACTCCTGACAGCGTCATTACGAAGATCTGACATAATGTAGCATCACTGCGGGTTTGGAATTGCACAAAGTCTTTCACCTTATTGAGGTGAGAAATGGGATCTTTCGTGCCATCATATGATTCTGTAGGGAGTTTCACATGCCGATGGACCCTGTGGTGCCTGACACGGTAACTGAACGGATGGCCAGCGTTAATATCAGGGACCCCACGAGGCTGATGCGGGTGTGGAATTTCAACATCATATATGGGATTCTGAGGGTCATATTCTTGATGCCGCCTGGGAGATCGGCTGCGGCTTCTTGGAGTTCGAGCTCGTCGACCTCTACTGCTAGATCTCTCACTGTATCTAGGAGATTGTTCTCGGAATATCTCCCCTCGCCGATCATCCCAGTGTTCTCTGTACTCATCACGTCGGCGGGCTACCTCAGGGATAGGGATTTCCCCCCCTGTATTGTCCAGAATGTTCAACAGGTCCACGCGTGAGCAGCAGGACATTTATGGGGGCCGATGAGAAAGGTAAGGAGGACGGGAGTCCCCTAGATTGTCGGGGCGATAATGGTCGTTCGTTGACAATGGACGGAGTGAAAACTACTTGGGTGGACACACCAGGTCTCGAGGCATGAGGAGTAAATCCAGCAGCCATCTCTGTCAACTGATCCAATTGAGCTTGGAGAGCTGCTATTGAGCTTGCGATAGGCCCACATTACATATGGCAGTTCGTCTGCCCATTTCTTTTTAGAACCTTCTAGGTTCCTTTTGATGCCACTGAGGATGCTGCGGTTGGTCACTTCTGCATGACCATTGGTTTGTGGGTGTGCTACAGAAGAGAATCTCTGCTCAATTTGAAATTCTGCGCATTGATTTCTAAATAATTGGCTTGTAAATTGTGTTCCGTTGTCGCTGACCAACAATATACGAGGTACCCCGAATCGCATGATGACTTGATATTTGAAGAAACGCCAGATCTTCTCCGTGGTAATGTTAGCTACCGCCTCTGCTTCTGCCCACTTCGTGAAATAATCTACCGCGACGACCACAAACTTCAATTGGGATCTGGCTTTTGGAAACAAGCCCAATATATCAATTCCCCACTTGGCAAACGGGCAAGGGGCGACAATTTCTGAAATTTGCACGGCTGGTCTTCGTGGGATTTTGGCGTATTCTTGACATTTCTAACAAGATTTTACAAAATTATGACAGCCTCTACGAATGGTGGGCCAGTAAAATCCCGAACGAAAGACCTATACTGCTAGGGTGTCACCAGCCATAAGTATGGAGCCCTTCCTGCTCCGTTATGCACTTCGCGGCTGGATGAGAGAAATATTTTCGAATTAATTCTCCATTGTAGTATGTGCACCGTGCCGCTTGTTTCAAAATTTTCCTTCTTTCAGCGTTATCTACTGGCAGCTCGTCATATTTCAAATATTTCACAACAGAAATTCTCCAATCGCTCTCTATTTCTTCTACGCACAGGGACGCTTGTTCTTCCATGAAAGAGGGCACTGGTATCTCACCATAATGCACATCTTTGGGTATGGAGGCTGTCGAGCTAGCTGCCATTTTAGTAAGATTGTCAGCTTCGCTATTATCCTCTCGAGGAATATGCTCGAAGCGGACTTGAATGCCTTTTCTCTTTGCCTCTGTTAGCTCATATTTTACCTTTGTGAGGTATTGAATCATGATGGGTTCCCGTGCTTGGGAATTTCCCAAGACTTGATCTATTACCAATTTAGAGTCCCCCCGTATCTTTAGCTGCGGATCATGCATTGTCCCTGCACCGCGCGTGGCTTCCACGAAGAAGTTGTTTCCTATTCTGAGCCCGGCTAGTAACGCTTCATATTCGGCCGCGTTGTTGGATAGCGGTTGCAGAATTCTGACGGCATAGCGCATCTGTATGCCATCGAGTCCGATTATGAAAATTCCCACACCGGCTAACTCTTGGTTTTTAGCTCCATCCACGTGAATGATCCATGCATCGCTGTAAGTATCTAGGGATGGGAGATCTACCTCTTCCCCTTCCCCTTCTGGTGGGTTCACCGGCAACTCTTATGTAAATGTGCATTCTGATATGAAGTCTGCTAACACTTGGGCTTTGATGGACGGTTTGGCCTTGTATTGCAATCCATACTGCTCGAGTTCGATTGCCCAAATCAGCATTCTTCCTGAGGATTCAGGCTTTCTCAAGATTTTTCCCAACGGTTGATCAGTGAGCACTATAACAGGATGAGCTTGAAAGTATCGATCCATCTTTCGTGTTGCCTGCACGAGGGCAAATGCTGCTTTCTCTATGCGAGTGTACCGCGACTCGGCGTCCTTTAGTATATGACTGACAAAGAATACGGGGCGATGAATATGCCTATCGCTCCGTACCAGGACGGCGCTAACCACCTCGTCGGCGACATCTAGATACAAATATAAAGCGTCACCCGGTTTCGGTCTTGTCAGCACCAGGTCAGACGAGAGGTAGGCCTTTATGTCGGCAAACACCTCTTCGCATTCTTTTGTCCACCCAAAAGGGGCTCTCTTACGAATAATTTTAAAAAAGGGGAGGCATCTCTCGCCTTGCTTGGAGATAAATCGTCCTAACGCAATGATGCGCCCTATGAGCTTTTGCACTTCTTTAACAGTTCGCGGAGATATCATGTCTTGGATTGCTTTTATTTTCGAAGTATTAGGCTGGATGCCTTTCTGGCTAACCACATAGCCTAAAAAATTGCCTGTTTGGAACGCGAACATGCATTTTCGGGGATTTAATTTCATCTTGTATTCTCGCATCACGCTGAAAACTTCTTCTAGATCGGCCAGATGGTCCTCAAAGCTTCGACTTTTGACAAGTATGTCATCCACGTAAGCCTCTACCTTTTTCCCAATTTGCTTCTCGAAAACTTTATTTGCCATGCGTTGGAATGTTGCCCCAGTATTTTTTAATCCAAACGGCATCGCCGTATAACAATAGGTGGCCTTGGGAGTGATAAAGGCAGTCTTTTCTTCATCTTCCACAGCCATGGGGATTTGGTGATACCCCGAGTTAGCGTCCAATTAGCTCAGGTAAGTGTATCCTGCTGTTTGGTCGACCAGTTGATCGATTCGAGGTAGGGGATAACAGTCTTTGGGACAGGCATCATTCAGATCGGTGAAGTCAATACACATGCGCCATTCTCCGTTAGGTTTTGGGACTAAGACAGGATTAGCCAACCACATCGGGTACTGGACTTCTTTGATGAAGCCAGCATCCATGAGTTTTGATATCTCTTTCTCGATAGCTATCATCTTTTCCGAAGAGAAAGCTCGCCTCTTTTGTTGAATGGGTGTGACGTTAGGGTTAATGTTGAGTCGGTGCTCTGCTGTTTCTCGCGAAATTCCAGGCATATCTGCTGGCTTCCATGTGAATTCTCCTTTATATTTGTTCAATAATCGAGCTAGCTGTGTGCTTTCTTCTGCGTTCAGTTTCTCGCTGACCAAAAAATTTGCTCCTTCGACTCCATTAATGGGGATTGGCTTCATGTTGTCTACTGGCTGAGTGCACTTTTCCTCTCTGTCCTCAAAAGGGTCATCTGCCACACACACATAACGGTCACAACTCTTTTAGGTCATCAATGAATAGCACTCGGCGGCTAACTTCTGGTCCCCTTTGATCGAGACCACTCCATCCCATGAAGGGTATTTCATTTTCAAATGTTTTTGCGATATCGCAGCTCCAAAATGATTGAGGTACGGCCGCCCGAGTGTGACGTTATAAGGCAATGACAAATCTACAACCAGGAACAACAATTCTTCCGATCGTTTGGAAGTATCCTCTCTAACGTATACTGGTAGCATTGTAACTCCTACCACCGGGATCGGGACTCCGTCTACCCCAACTATTGGCTTCTTACAAGGCATTAACTCACTGTCGAAACATTTCATCAAGTTATAGGCCTCGAGCGAGAACAGGTTAACCGCGCTCCCATTATCGACAAGGGTTCTCCTAACTCCATGATTGCCAATGATGGGTGTGACTACTAGCGCATCGTTGTGTGGATAAACAAAGCCTTTCTCGTCCTCTTCGGAGAACGACAACACCAACCGGTCTAACGCGCTTATCGCTTCGCTCTTTGCCAACACGTTTTCTTTTTTTCGCTTGTCGCCAGCTGCAGGTGCTGACATTGTGAGTTCTTCGAAATATGGAGTGCCTCCTGCTATGATATTGATTATGGGAACATCCCCTTCGTTAACCACAAACGATTCCTTATTCCTACCAATAGGGATAACGTTGGCTCCCGTGGCGTAAGAGGGCGCTTGCCTGTCACCGGTCGCCTTGTCCACTGGATTGTTCCTGACCTCCTCCCTTATTTTAGTGGCAAATTCCCCGAGGTAGCCCTCCTCGACTAAGCGTTCTATTGCCAATTTCAATTCTCGGCACACGTCCGTGGAGTGCCCTTTAACTTTATGGAACTTGCAGAATGTATTTTCCCCTTCCTCCCATAATCACTCCTAGCTTCACAGGAGCGGGGTAACGGATGGGCAGGTTTTGCTGCTGAACTATCGCTAAAATTTCTGCCCTTGGGAGTATGAGGGATGGGAGATCAGGATCGTATATTCGCCCTTTAGGTGGATCGGTTTGCCTCCCCATAGGGGCATTCTCGAATCTTCCTCTCGAAAAGCTACCTCTTTGGCGATTTGAGGTCCTGGGATGTGATCTTTTCGCTGTCCATAGTCATCAGTTGGCTGTGTGTCAGGGGTTGCGCTAACGTGGATGTTAGGTGCCGGATGCGTGTCTTGAGGTATACTCTGAGTTCGCTCCCTGTTTTCTTCTTCCTCCATTCTCGCATAATTGTGGGCTTTTAGCCTTAACGCATCTAGCATTGACGGCGGGTCTACCATCAAGGTATCTCGTAGCTTTCCGTAACGGCAGTTACGCTTCAAAGCTTCGACAGCAAAATCAATGGTGACCCCAGGCGTTAGTGACATCTCCAGGTCAAAACGACTCAAAAAGTCCTTTAGAGATTCTTGTGGTTTTCGATGAACATCGAATAGTGCTGCCGCAGACTTCCTAATAGGAACAACGGTGCTAAATCGGATCCGAAATTTCGCTTCCAATTGGGAAAAGTTGTCAATGGAACCTGCCGGAAATCCCTCGAACCAAAGGCGTGCTACGCCAGATAGCGTCATTATAAAGATTTGACATAGCGCCGTGTCACTGTGAGTCTGGAATTGTACAAAATCTTTCACCTTGTTAAGATGCGAAATAGGGTCCTTTGTGCCATCATACAATTCCGTAGGGAGTTTCACATGCCTATTGACCCGGTGGTGTCTGACACGGTGGCTGAATGGATGACCATTATTATCATCAGGAATTCCCTGCGGTTGACGAAGGAGAACGGGTTCGTCTAACTGCCTTTGGGCTCGAAAATCATACTCACGATGCTGCCTAGGAGATCGGCTGTGACTCCTTGGTGTTCGGGTCCGGTGCCTTCTGCTACTTGATCTCTCGCTGTGCCTGGGAGATGGATCCCTGAACATCTCCTCTCGCCCATTGTCCCAATGATCTCTATATTCATCGTCCCATCGCTCCCCTTCAAGAACAGGAGCTCTCCTCCTATGCTGCTCGGATGGTTCAATGTGTCTGGGCGCGAGTTGCATGACTCCGACAGGGGCTGATGTCACAGGTAAGGATAGCGTAAAACCTCTAGACTGTTGGGGTGATAGTGGTCAGTCAGCAATGATGGATGGAGTAAAAATCACATGAGAAGGCACACTGGGCCCTGAGACATTAGGCGTAAATCCTGCAGCCAACTCTGTCAACTGATCTATCTGGGCACGAAGAGCCGATATCGAATTCGCAAGAGGATTGCCCGCGCTGTCTACTGCGGGTGTCCTCGCCTGGAAAAGAGAGTGACTGGGTCCTGGTATTTGAGATAGATGAGTATATTCCTGGGATGCCAATGCTCTC